>JAJPUD010011450.1:33643-54567 GCA_023553655.1 Myrmecobius fasciatus | reverse complement strand
CCAGGTATGGATTGACCTTTGAGAATCCTTCCAACTCTGAGAATATGCTTGAATGATTTTGCTCAGCAGACAGTGAGGGCACAATCTTTGCCTTTGCCAAAAGGACATTTCTTTATCATTTATCTTTTGCCATAATTTCCAGATACATGATATTTATGATTAATGCCAAGGACATAAGCAATCTGCATTGGCTGGACTTTGTATTTATAAGGCTCTCCTTCCTCATTTCCAAGAACCACTGGATTCCATTAGGATACAGCTCCAACATCCCCTTTCTACAGGAGGTTTTTTCCAGTTCCTCAGCTACGAGTGCCTTTTCCTCTGAGATTATCTTATATATACTGTCTGTATGGCACAGTGAATAGAGCATTGAGACTAAAAAGACCAGAAAAATCAGAGTTCAAATCTGACTTCAGACACTTGCTGGCCATGTGACCCTTGCCGAGTCACCTAATTGTCTTTGCCTCTATTTCCTTATCTGCAAAATGAGCTGGAGAAGGAAAATGCAAAACACTCCAGTATCTTTGCCAAGAAAATACCATGGAAACTTAGTCCACAGAACATTAAGAGTTGGACATGACTGAACAACAATACCCCCAATATACCTTGCATGTTGAGAGCTGAAACTCTGCTTCCCCCTCCCCCAACCTTTGCCCTTGAAGCTTAGCACAATCTTGACATGTAGCAAGTCCTTAACAAATGATTATTGACTGACAGATTGACTTTCACATAAAGCTTTCTGCTCCAGAAATATGAAGGTACAATTCAAGGTTCTATGGGAAGATGAGATATGGCAGGGAGTTTAAATAAGCATTTAAGTAATAATTTAAGAAAGTATTCAATGACAAGAGGATCATAGAATCCTAGAGTTGGAAAGAACTTTCAAAGTGATCTAGTCAAACTCGCATCTGAACTGTAATTCCCCCTACAACTACCCTAACAAATGATCATCTGCCTTCTACTTGTAAACCAGGAACAGGGGGACTCACTATCTCAAGAGAAAACATATTCTCCTTTGGAAAAGATGGGAAATCCTATCTTTCATTGAACTTAAATCTGCATTTCTATAACATCTACTCATGGGATCTTATCTCCTTTTGAGTCACAAAACAATGCCAATTGTTCTTCTACATGACATATATAGCTCACCTAAATCTCTTATTAAATATCAAGTTGTCCAAGTTCTGAGATGCCTTCATGTGATAAATCTTTAGCCCCTCTCACCATCCTGTTCTGAAAGCTTTCGAGTTTAATTATCAGTTGATCAGCAAAAGTGTTTGTTAAGCTTGTGCTATGTGCTAAATACTATATTATGTGCTGGGAATACAAATTCAAATGAAAGCCTTATTCAAAAGAGCTTATGTTCTAATAGGGGCAACCACAACTATGTATAAATATGGATATATGTAAAAACACACATATGTTTACTTCACATAAATATAAAGCTAGTAAATGCAAATATATGTAAAGTAGTTAAAAGCAAGGAGATTTGGGAGGGAGGGCATCATCTGTTGGGAAGAAGAAGGGAATCAGTAAAGACTTTATGCAGAAGATACTTCTTAAGTAAAAAGTATGTCAAAGCCACTTTGGCATCTAGACCTGAATACAATATTTCTGGTATAGACATATTATTTTTCTTGTAATGAAAACTATATTTACATTAAGCATGTTAGTCCTTGGATTAACCAAATCATATCATTGACTTAAGCACATACCCACTAAACCTCTGAAATTTTGGATCTTTTTTTTTTTATCTTGAGCTTTTATTTAACCACCTGCTTAGCTACATAAGTATGAGAAATTCAGAATACAAGTTTAGAGAAGGAAAGAAAACATCTTCATTTTGGGCAAATGAGGAAGACTTTATGGGAAAAGTAGTATTTTAGCTGGATCCTAAAAATTATTTAGGATTTCCTTAGGAAGAGAAGTGAGAAAAAGATGATCAAATCTGTAGGCTTAGAAACATACAAGGTATGGCCCAAGGAAGAGAAATTTATTCCCATTTGTGTGAGGAATGGACCCAAGGGATCAGCAAATACAGTCACACCCACAATGCTGAGTTTTCAACCATGAGCTTTCTTCTACCTATTTTATCCCAGGAACTGGTAAAGCTGCTGATTAACAGGCCAATCAGATGTTGGGTCCTATTGGCCAAGACACTTTCTCCTTTATTCAATTAAAACAAGATTTGAATTTTTAAAAAAAAAATCTAGGAAATGGAGAGAAAAAACAAATAGAGATGAGAATAAAAGCATTTAAATTGGTGAGTTTGCATAGCATAGAGAATTTATCTTTGGGTTAATAGTCCATTAATTAGCTTATATGACTCCTAGGCTAATTTTTTCCTCTATAATGCTGTTAAATTGGTGCTAGTGACTTGAACAAGTCATTTTGTCTTTTTTTATCTTTTTATTATTTCTATATTTTTATATAAATGTTGTTACAATTTAGTCATCTCTATTCAGTAATATCATGATCCCATTTAAGGTTTTCTTGGCAAAGATATTGGAGTATATGTCATTTCCTTGTCCCAGGTGAGGCAAACAGAGTTTAGTAATTTGCCCAGGGTCACACAATTAGTAAGTAAGTATTTGATGCCAGATTTGAATTCACAAAAAGAAGTTTTCCTGACTCCAAGATTCAGCACTCTATGCCTGACGCTAACTTCTATGGTCCCATTCAGTTACAAGATTCTGTGATTTTAAGTCACTTAGAAATTAACATTTCCTCTGAAGTCCGATTCTTATACCTCATTGTGGTGTGGAAGTAACCCTGGATCTTCAATGACTATGGAAATGGAGCAAAAGACTCTGAGGAGGATCTAGCTTAATTTAGTCTGAAGAGGCTCGTTACCAGACTAGCCATAGGATGATTGGTGTATTGGTCACAACAACCTTCAAGACCACCTAGTAAGCTATCATGGGACTGTTTCCTATGTGGCACTTAAACCGACAAAATCATGGTTTCAGTTTCATATTCATGTAGAAAGAATTTTTAAAGATTAATAGAGTATGTAATACAAATAGTATGTGGTGTGGTCCTCTATGAAAAGTCAAGATCCTGGATAGGGGTAAATGTCAATCAACTCAACACCATGCTTCACAATTTGACATCACCTTTGGATCCTAATAAGGTAGTAATATGACTCCTCCAATCAATAGTTCATATCTGCATATGACTGTACATTCCCTTTCTCTCCCTTCCCAAAGAGCTGTATCAACCAAAATCTCTGGGAAAAAAATCATAATCCTACTAAGCAATTTAACTGGAATAGATAAAAGGGTAGTAAAATTACAAATAATAGATGTGTATCTCAGAAATGCAAAGTGTCTTATTTCTCCTATTTTCCCAGTATTTTCAATGTTGTTTCTTTTTATAAACATAATTGCATTTTCCTACACTAAAACAAACAAAAAATGTTCCCTACCTAGTACAGTACATGGAATGCTGGATTTGGAATCAAAGGGCTGGAGTATGAAACCTGGTTCTGCTAATTACTAACAGTGAGAATTTAGGCATATCACTTAACCAGTCTGGGTCTCCTCCCCAAATGGTAAAATGTAGACATTGGATTATAGGACTTCTAATATCTCTTATTGATCTAAATTATCATCCTAAAATACCATTCTCTCTTCCCCTTACAATCAATCTTCTCTATACAAATCGGCTCCATTTCCTTGGACTCACTTTTTATCAACTCACTGCTGTGACAATTGAAAATTTCTGAGAGACAGTGTAAATTATAATTAATTTTATTAATTGTATAGAAAGCAGTAAATAAAATAGTCATTATTCCCATCAGTGAACAAAAAGACCAAACCTGTTGAACCCTTTGATCTTTATGAAATCTTTTGAAAACTGGGTACTGAGGGTGGAAATAAACTCTGGTTGATTAACAAAAAAATGAGAGAATGAATATTACAATAAGAAATGGGTTTATTATAGTGAAGTTCTTAAGGTATATCACATTGAGTACCTAGTCTTGGTCAAAGAGACTTATCAATATCCATATCACCCATTTGTCTGAATAAAACACAATGAGTAAGAATCTACCCAATCACCTAAACTTGGAATTTCTTTACCTTCTTCGATTGGATTTTAATCTTTCTCTTGCCCAAGATTTCTCAGAATGGTTAATTTCTGGATATACCTATAGTCTTAATTCAATAATTTGTTATTAATATATGAAAGAAATAATAATTTTTCTCACTGTATAGTTTCTATCCATACCACCCTTCTAAAATTATGGTTTTATAAGTTCCCATGATCTTTTTAAAAAAATTTTAAATTTAAAAAAAAATTACCAAATCAAATTACATTTATCATTAATCAGTTTTCATATCCTTTCAATTCTTTGCACAGTTTGACACAGTTTTTAATCTTCTCAAAAATGTTTCCCCTCCCTTGGCTTCTTTTCTGCCGTGGTATCTTGGCTCACCTTGGCTCTCTGACTAGTACTTTGATAGCTTTCCATCCTCCTCTAAGTTCCTAAACATAGATATTCACTTAGGCTCAATCTTTCACTCTATTCTTTGAGCTCCCTACACTTTCTCCTTTGATGATGTAATCCATTCCTGTTACTTCAACAATCACCTCCATATGGAAGATTGCAAATCAATAGTTCCAGACTTGCCCTTTCACTTCCGAGCACTATTCTCATGTTTCCAATTGCCTGTTAAACATTTAAGTCTAGGTATTCCACAGGCACATCAAATTCAATATGTCCCAAATGAAACTCATCATTCCCCTCAAATCTGCCCCATATCCTCTTTACTACCTTATTTCTATAGGAGGCATTACCATTCTCCCAAACATACATCCTCCAAAACTTGAAATAGTCTGATATTTCCTTCTTCCTACCCATTATCCCCATTCAACCAGTTGCCAAGTCCTATTAATTTTTTCTTCAACATGTTTCCTATATTCATATTTTCCTTTCTATTATCATCATCCTAATTCAGGCCCTTCTTAACTGAAATATTACAATAGCCTCCTAACTGGTTTCTTCCCATGAATCTCTCTCACCTACACATTTTTACTAGATAAAGCTTCCAAACACTTGATTTTTATGATCTTATTACCCCGCTCAAAAAACTTCGGTGACTCCCCATTTTTTACCAAATAATCTAGCTCCAGCCTAATTTTCTAGATTTTATTCCCACTACTACTTAATCTCTTTATGTCAATCTATGAGAAAGTAACCCTCTTCTTATTTTTTTAGAGAGAGACTGGATCTCCCTATCACTCCCAACCTGGAAGAATGTGAGTCATTGATCCCACTCTGATCTACACAGGAGGCTTGATCTAAATTGAACAGATTTCCCTCCCAGGAAACCTGCCACACCCAAACTTATACTAATGGAAAAACAATATCTCAAAGATGAAAGAAAACTCTAAGACCATTTACTTTCCCCCTATGACCACCTGGCATTTCCTTGAAGAACTCCAGCAATGGGATACTCATTATTACTTTCTGAGGCATTCATTTTCACTTTTAGAGACCTCTAGTTATTAGTAAACCTTTCCTTATAAGGAGTTATAATCTACCTCATTATAACTTGCAATTCACTGCTCATGATTCTGCTCAAATTCAAGACAAATCTGATTCTTCTTCCATATGACATCTCTTCAAATACTTAAGAAGAGCCATAATCTATACCTACTCCTACCTTTAGGAATCTCTAGTCCAGACAAAGCATCTTCCATTTTTTCAGTAGATTTCACTTTCTTGTTAATGAGCTTTTTCATTGGCAGTTGGAGTGAGGAAAACAGCAGAGCCTGGAAAATAGGGGTGCCTGTTCTCCTTCACAGAGGTCTTTCACTCCCATCACCTCCTGGAGTCAGAAGTAGCAACAAACTGGTTTCAGAATGGCTGATGTGTGAGTACTTTGAGAGTAAACTTTTAAAGCCTTTCACAACCCACTTGTAATCTACCTTTCCAATTTTATTGCCAATACCCACTTTGGGGATCATTGTTTGGTCCAGTCCAAGCCAGTCTTCTAATTGTTCTACACACACACACACACACACACACACATACACACACACACACACACACACACACCATTCCATCTCCAAGTTTCAAATAAGCTATACCCAGCTCTATAATGCATTCCTTCCTTACCTCTGTCATTTATAATCTCTAGAGTCCCTTAAAGCTAAGTGCAATATAACCATCTACACAAGGTTTTACCTCCTCATCTAATTTTTTAAAAAAAAAAGGTCTTGTATTTTATTTATTTTTTTCCTTTTGAGGAGAGGAATTGAGGGAGACGAAAGTTGAGACTGTGTCTCCCTATCTTGCTCAGGCTGAAAATACAGGGACCACTAGGATTAGATGGGAAGAACTATGTATCTTTTCAAATATATAAAAAAAATTATGAGCTTCTTAGGGAATGGGAGTGGGGAGTTGTATAAGTATACAGTAAGATATTAAAAGAAAAAAAGACTGCCAAGCAACATACAGTTGTCCGTTCCACATCACAGAGGTAGGAACACTCCATGATCTGGAAAATCCATGTAAAATTTTTTGCTCTTCCTTCATACCAAAGAAGAAGTTTGATTTTTTTTCTTTTTCTTCTATGGGGTGTTTACAGTACCTTATTGGAGAATTTGGGTTGATATCATGTAACGTTATACATATTTTTTTGCATTTCTGAGTTTCTAAACTTTTTTCAATGTCATCTGCTGACCTTTGAACGTCATCTCTGGCTTCCAAAAAACTCCCCCATTTCATGTTCCCATTTAATTTCTTATGCCAACCCATAATATAGCAAAACCAAGCTGTGATATATAAAGACCACAGTGGGGACACTCACAATGTAAAAGGGTTAACTATACTATATTAACCATCTCCAGACTGTCCCTCCTCCCCAACTATTCCATTGTCAACAATTTCCCCCATACATATACACTTTGCTAATAGCCTCTCAATAATTGGTTATGTACTATTTTTACTAGTTTTGTAGTTATTCAATCAAGTCTTTGTGACTTCTTTTGGGGTTTTCTTAGTAAAGATACTGGAGTGCTTTACCATTTCCTTCTCTAGTTCATTATACCGATGAGGAAACTGAGACAAACAGGATTAAGTGACTTGCCTAGAGTCACAGAGCTAATTTCTAAGGCCAGATTTGAATTCAGAAATTCCTAATTCCAGATACAGTGCTTATCCACTGAGCTACCCAGCTGGCAAATATTCACATATAGATGATGGTAAATTGTCTAAAAATATGGATTCTTAATCTGGGGGCCATATACTCCAAGAAACCCATAGACAGATTTCAATGGGTTTATAAATTTCAATTGGATATTTTTTCAATACATTTAGTTTCCTTTGTTGCCCTATGTCTTTTATTTTATGCATTTGAAAACCTTATTCTTAGAAAGGGTCCATAGACTGCATCAGACTACCCAAGAGGTCCATGATATTAAAAAAAATTAAAGACCTTTAGGTTAAAATACTATCTTATATATAAAACATTTTATAATATCCTGGATTTTATCTGAAAGGGATCTTAGAAGTCTTATTATCTAACTCCCTAATTTTATGCAAGAGCAAACTGATACACAGAGAACCAGGTCCATGTTTGCATTTAGCTCTTTCATTTTTTCTTCCTGCTGTCTTAAAATGGAAAAAGCCACTCCTTGCATGAGACAGGGCTCTAAAGACATTAGCCTTATTATAACAATCAGCCCTTGCTTGCTACTGGAGGTAGGATTCCCAGTAGTGACCCCCTGAATGGACAAGAGAAAAACCTCTAGTTTGGGGGAGATGATTCATGGCACATACTGGAAAACCAAGCATTTCCTTTCACTTGAGTCTTTTGAAAATGTGAAGAGGCTAATGAGAATTCTGTGCAAGCATGTGCAGGCCAGCTCTGGGAAAGGCCTCCCTTCTCTGGGCACTCTTTAGCTGAAGCCAAATGCCATTCAAATCACCAGGGAATGTTCACATTCAAAGGCCTCCCCGGATGTCAGACACATTCCAGCTGCAAGGGAAATGCACTTAGTTCCTCCAGTGCCAAATGTGGCCTTAACTCTGGCTGCCCTAATTGATTCAGGGATATATGAGAGCTGGCCGGGGAGCTGCAACTCTTTGTTGCTATTGAAGAGAAGGAATGGGTTTGAAGAGTTGGCAGGTGGAGTAAATGTTGATTTCTGTCCTTACTCAACAAAAGTTTTCTCATCTGTCATCCTCTTCCCTTTAGCTACTGAAAAATGAAACATGCAAAAGTAAAAAAAAAAAATCCCATGGTCTTTTATTGGTTGGTATGGGAGTCATATTGTTATTTCAAGTTTTAGATGCCCAGGCCTTGCTTCCCCAATTAGACTATAAGCAGCTGGAAGAGGCTTTTTTTCATCTATGCAGTGTTCCTTTGTCCCTCGGTGTTTCATCTGTTGCCCTTAATGCAGCTGATGTTCAGCAAGTATTTGTTTGATTTTGAACCAAACCTAATTGCCACATTTATGCTGATTATAAGCAAAAGTGGTGAGATTCTGTTGTTTTGAATTTGACATAGCATAATCATAGATTCATTCTGCAGGAGGTCTTTTTCATTTTTAACACTTTCCATAGATTGCTAAAGAAAACTCTGAACTGTGAGCTTCACTATCAAGACTTACCTTGCATGAAGGTAAAAAAAAAAAAGAAAAGAAAAAGAGATAACCATCAATAGGATCATTTAAGAGCAGAAGAAAGGCATTTCTCTCCAAAACAAACAAACAAATAAAAGATTCTCTCTTCATCATTCTCAGTCAAAATGCCCTAAACATTGCAGGAATTATGCAGTAGAGATCAGGCAAAGTGGAGGGAGACAGAGGCAAAGTATAATATTTGGGGGCAGGAAGAATTTCTGAAATCATACCATGTACAGCAATATGAATTCACTTCCATTAAAGTCTGGTTTTTTCCCTATATTAAAGAGTGATTTTTTTATACATCACCAACAAAATGCAACAGCAAGAGATACAAAGAGAAATTCCATTCAAAATAACTATCGATAGTATAAAATATTTGGGAATATATCTGCCAAGGGAAAGTCAGGATCTATATGAGCAAAACTACAAAACACTCTCCACACAAATAAAGTCAGATCTAAACAATTGGAAAAACATCAAGTGCTCTTGGATAGGTCGAGCGATTATAATAAAGATGGCAATACTACCTAAACTAATCTATCTATTTAGTGCTATACCAATCAAACTCCCAAGAGATTATTTGACTGACCTAGAAAAAATAACAACAAAATTCATCTGGAAAAACAAAAAGTCAAGAATTTCAAGGGAATTAATGAAAAAAAAATGCAAATGAGGGTGGCCTAGCTGTACCAGATCTAAAACTGTATTATGAAGCAGTGGTCACCAAAACCATCTGGATAAGAAATAGAGTAGTGGATCAGTGGAATAGGTTAGGTTCACAGGACAAAATACTCAATGACAATAGTAATCTAGTGTTTGATAAACCCAAAGACCCCAGTTTTTGGGATAAAAACTCACTATTTGACAAAAACTGCTGAGATAATTGGAAACTAGTATGGAAGAAATTAGGCATTGACCCACACCTAACACCATATACCAAGATAAGGTCAAAATGGATTCATGATCTAGGCATAAAGAATGATATTATAAACAAATTAGAACAATGTAGGATGGTTTACCTCTCAGACCTGTGGAGGGAGAAGGAATTTGTGACCAAAGATGAACTAGAGGTCATCATTAATCACAAAATAGATAAGTTTGACTATATCAAGTTAAAAAGTTTTTGTACAAACAAAATGAATGCAGACAAAATTAGAAGGGTAGCAGTAAACTGGGAAAATATTTTTACATCCAAAGGTTCTGATAAAGGCCTCATTTCTAAAATATATAGAGAATTGACTCAAATATATAAGAATTCAAGCCATTCTCCAATTGATAAATGGTCAAAAGATATGAACAGACAATTTTCAGACGAAGAAATTGAAACTATTTCTGGTCACATGAAAAGGTGCTCCAAGTCACTATTCATCAGAGAAATGCAAATTAAGACAACTCTGAGATACCACTACACACCTGTCAGATTGGCTAAAATGACAGGAAATGATGATAACTGTTGGAGGGGATGTGGGAAAACTGGGACACTGATACATTGTTGGTGGAACTGTGAACGGATCCAACCATTCTGGAGAGCAATTTGGAGCTATGCTCAAAAAGTTATCAAACTGTGCATACCCTTTGACCCAGCAGTGTTTCTACTGGGCCTATATCCCAAAGAGATCTTAAAGGAGGGAAAGGGACCCACATGTGCAAAAATGTTTGTGGCAGCCCTTTTTGTAGTGGCAAGAAACTGGAAATTGAAAGGATGCCCATCAATTGGAGAATGGCTGAATAAATTATGGTATATGAATGTTATGGAATATTATTGTTCTGTAAAAAATGACCAACAGGAGGATTTCAGAGAGGCCTGGAGAGACTTGCATGAACTGATGCTGAGTGAAATCAGCAGAACCAGGAGAACATTATACACAGCAACAAGACTATACGATGATCAATTTTGATGGACATGGTTCTCTTCAACAATGATGTGATTCAAACCAGTTCCTATTGTTCAGCGATGACGATAGTCATATACATCCAGAGAGAGGCTTGTGGGAACTGAGTGTGAAGTGAACCACAACACAGCATTTTAATGTTTTCTATGAATATTTCCATGCATTTTGTTTTCCTTCTTAGGTTGTTTTTTTCTTCTTCTCTTTCTAGATCTGATGTTTCTTGTGCAGTAAGATAACTGTATAGATATGTATACATGTATTGTATTTGTCATACAGCTTATCCTATTTAGCATGTATTAGATTACCTGTCATCTAGGGGTGGGGGTGGGGGAAAGGAGGGGAAAAACTTGGGAAAAAAAAGTTTTTGCAAAGGTCAATGTAGAAAAATCACTCATATGTTTTATAAATAAAAAGCTTTATTAAAAAAAATAAATAAATAAAAAAGAGTGATTTTGACCATCAGCAAGTAGGTGAGAAGTATAAACATAAATTTTTTTACAAGGCTAGTTTCTCCCCAGAGCTGATACACTAGAAAAGAGTAACTAACTTAAGCAAATAGTTTGACCACATCCCTGTGGCCTTTGATGATGTTTGCTGTTGAGTTTCACTTTCCATCTGGTTTTCCATCCCCAGGGCTTTCTGGCCTGTGCCACTGAGAAAGGCCAGGTGGTAGGGTTTGGAGATGTCTGTCATCTGCTCAGATACTGGGACAAGCTCCGGTGGGGAAGAATGGGATGCAGTGAAACAAGAGTCAGGGGCAGCTGGGGTGGGCAGAGAGAGGAATTCCACTCATTCCTGGAGAGCTCTTCTGTAAATATTCACTAACACCTGGTCTCCCTCTCTCTTGGGATTGGCCACCTGAAAGAGGTTAGGGACACCATAAGGAAAGATGAGAATCCATTCAGGTGAGAATATATCTAATGGACACTTTCCAAAGATTCCCATTTCCTGTTGTTGATAACAGCAGTCAAAGACCTGGGTGTCCCTAATTTTCAATAAGTGTGAACCAGTGTACCAAAGTGTGTTTTTCCAACTGCCAAGTAGTACTATCTTTATGATTTTGGAAATATGTTTGTGTTTAGATGAGAAATTAATTATATTGACAGCGATTTGAATGGCACACTAGACTAAGAGGCAGAGGGTCTGAGTTCTGTTCCAAGATCCTGTCATCTATTAGTTGTGACCCTGAGCATCCTTCTAATACCTCTGGGTCTGAGTTTCCATAAACTGTCTATAAAATGAGAAGATTGTTTGAGATAAGCATAAGATGATGATAAATTTAAAGGCTTCCAGCTCTCACATACTTTGATTCTTTGGACTCAGGATTTCCTAAAGCAGGGAAGTATAAAGAGACTATGGCAAGAAATGGCATGGAAGCAGATTTTGATCTGCTTCTCTTTCTCTCTCCCCCTCCCCAAACAAAAAGTACTTTTTAATAAACTCCTTTGTATTTTAATTGCAGAAGGTTTCCAAGTTTTGTTCACCTGCCCCATGGAGCTATTAGATTAAATCCCTATCTTTCAGCCACAGAGGAATTTAGATAGACTCTTGCATTTTTGCCCAGACTTTCTGTCTTGCTGAAGTTTTGATGCCTTATTGGTATACATTCTTTGTGCCATCATCCCAAAAATATACTGACTTCCTTAATTCTAGCCTCTTTTTGGTCAACTAAATATATTTGAGTACATTATCCCATTTAATCCTCACAGTGGAAGTAACTGCTATTATCATCTCTATTTTGTAAATGAGGAAATGTAGCACAGAGTGGTTAAGTGATTTGCCCAGGATCACACAGTCTCAGGGGCAGAATTCAGACTTTGAGCTTCTACCTCTAAATATAACACACTTCCACTTAGATTCTATAAAGAGTCACAGATGAGATTCCTATAGCCAGAACCAGCCTTCAAAGTAACATGTGAAGACACAGTAGTTTATTGTTCTTACCCATAGATTTCACATTTTGTACCCTTTGCCTCTCTCCTTAATGATCCTTTTCCAATTCTAGGGGTGCAGTGCCCAAATGCTACCCAAACAATATTGTTCTTCCTCTATAGTCCTAACCCTCAATTTCTTTAACCAAAGCTTGTCTATGAGTGTAAACAACTGATAAGTTTAGTATTTTCTTATAAAAGGGGCTAAACGCTTGATGAGATAAAGCTCTAATGGTTGAATTTCAGTCATCAGTCTGACAGAAAAAATTCTAGGGATCAAATACTTTGGGAATCACACCAGTAGATGGGCCTCTTCCACTGGAACTGAATCTTCACACGCTCCATAGAAGGAACAAAAAACTATACAGATCAGCTGTTGAGGATAAATGTAACTGGTGTCTCTAAGGATTCAATTCCATTTAATTCAAAAAACATTCTTTAAGTGCCTACTATGTGTCAAGTTCCATACAAAGGGCTAGAAAGGAAAAGATAAAAATGGAAGAAGCAGTGCTTGCTTTCAGGAAGCATTCCACTAAGAAAAAAAAAAAACATCACTTACCAGGTTAAGCAAATGCAAAGCAGGTGGGGGTAGGAGGCAGCACTAGCAGTAGTAGGAAAGGGGGAGAGAATGGTGGTTCTTGGAAAAGACCTCAAATAGGAGTAATTCCCTAGAAGGTAGGGTGTGGAAAAAATAGAAGTGAAAAACCATTAATTCTAGATTTAAGGCTCCTTAAAAGTAATTCTTCAATGGGCAGCTAGGTAGTGGATAGAACATCTGGCCTGAAGTCAGAAAGCTCTGAGCTCAAATCTGGCCTCAGATACTTACTAGCTTCATGACCCTGGACAAGTCACTTAACCCCACCTGCCTCAGTTTCTTTACCTGTAAAATGAATTAGAGAAGGAAATTGCAAACCTCTTCAGAATCTTTGTCAAAGAAGCATCATATAGGGGGTCACAAAGAGTCAGACAAGACTGAATGACAATAGATTCTTCACCATCTCAGAATCCTAAAGCTCCAGCTGAAATTGCTCAATGCAAATTTGTAAAAGAAATAACATTTCTCTTTTAGCTCTATATATTTCTTTTAGGGATGCTGTCTTTTCTCTGAGGTATTCACTATCCTCATCTCCCCCCCACATAAAATCTATTCCCAGGAAAAGCCCTGAAAATTATAACTTAAATGGTGACCCCTCCTCAAACAAAGGATTTTCATTGTCAAAGTCTTAAGTTAAAGGGATAAAGCTCCAATTATGGGATGTCTGGCATCAAACCAGGGATGGGAAAGGTAATTGTGAATGGGATAAGTCTTTTTGGCTCCTAAAGCCATACCATGTAGGCTCTAGTGTACTTCACAGAATCATAAGGCCAGGCTAGGCCTGGTTCCAGATTGACCACAGAAGCACATCAAAGAATTCACTGGGAATAAAACAGGGGGAGGGGAGAGGGATGGAGGGGCAGGAGTTTGAAGATGCCAAGCCTCAGAACTGTCAGTGCAGAAAAAAGAGTAGATGGTGCATTTTGAATAAGGATTTCTGTTTATTTGCTTGGTATTTGGAGACCTGGCATCTTTGAAGCTGAGGACGACAGTGATTGCTCCTAATCCTCCCCAGCAGGCAGGCCTGTTGTGTGGTCGCTGCCTTGTAGAAATTCTACTGAGAAGGCAGGAGGTCTGGATCCAATAGGAGGCTAGTCCTGTGCATTATTTTTTTCAAACAGCCTTAAATGCCTGTGGAACACTGACTCTCTTGCTAAGGAAAGGACTGGCTCTGAGAAGAATAAAAATCAAACCACGTAATGCTATATTTTATATGTTCAGGGTGCTTAGATTCAACTTAAGTCAGTAAATATTAAGTGCTTCCTCTGTTCAAGGCACTATGCTAGGTGCTAAAGATAGAAAGACAAAAAAATTTTCCCTGCTTCCAAGGAGCTTATCTCTTCCCAAGGAGTACAATTTATATGCAAGTAAAAGCAAAAAAAATCATAGCCAACACTCATATAACACTTTTTTTATTTATTTACTTTTTAGTGAGGCAATCACCAGCTAGTAAATGTTAAGTATATGAGACCAGATTTGAATTCAGGTTCTCCTGACTTCGAGAGCCAATGCTCTATCCACGTGTATGTACCATCTACCTGCCCCCAAATAGAACACTTTTCAGGAGCATTACATTCATGATGTATTTCAAATGGCATGCATGTAATGTTTAGATAACATGTACGTGTTTCTATTATATGCATGATGCATGTCAAATGACATGCATAATATAATTTGATTTTTACAGCAATCTTATGAAATAGGTGAATTAGTCATTATCTTCATTGTACAGATGAAAAAACTGGAGCTCAATAAGTGACTTGTTCAAAGTCACAAAGCTATATTGAGGATAGGTTATTGTGCCTTGCTTCTTCTGAGTAAAATAATTACAAAGTATAGGCCAGATAGTAAAAAAGTCATTTCAGCAGGGAGACAATTTCTAATAATTAAAAGGGTGAGTTAAGGAGGGAACTGATCAGAAAAGAGCTCATGATCAGGGTTAAAGGAGGCACCTGAGTTATGCTTTTAAGGAAACTAAGGCTATGACCTAGAGGTGAAGTGAATGAATATTCTAGATCATTTTTGCATAGACTAAAAATAATGTTTTTGTAGAAGTTACACCAGAGAGAGTAGAGCAGTATGGTAAAAAGAGCCCTATACTGAGTCAATAATTCTGGATCCTGAGCCTGATTCAGAAACCAAATACTTTTGTGACTCTCTTGTAGGTCACTTAACATGTCTGGGCTTATTACCCACTTCAGCCAAATAGGAATAATATATGTCTGCTTCTCTGCCTAGCCATGGGATTTGTTTCAATGACCTAATGGGACAATGTGCATCTTTTTGGATATATAAAGTGTTATAAACAAGTGAAGGATTAAATATCCAGATGAGCAAGATACTACAACTGCAACTAAAGTGTTCCATTGAACTCATTCTTTACTATCAAACAGCAAATATTTTATTCTTTTTACTGATGAAACAAATTGGAGCTAAATCTGATGTTTAAATATAAACATCCCAATAATTGATTTAACCATAGTCTAGCTCCTTTTATGATGAATTTCTCTTAACATTTTGCCTGGACTTTCCCCTTGAATGTAAATATATTCCTTTTTATTTTAGTTATCTGTGTACATGTCTTCCCCAAGTTTTAGTTTTTTTAATTAACTTTTAATTAACTTTACACTATTTGGGAATAGAATCTGGGTCTTATATTTCTTTGTCCAGCACCTAATGCAGCTCCTCATGCATATGGCCTACTCTAACAAATATGACAGCTAGATGGAACAGTGAGTAGTGGCACTAGGTTTGGGATTAAGAAGACTTATCTCCATAAATTTAAATCTGATCTCAGATACTCACTAATGATGTGACCCTAGGTGAGTCACAACCCTGTTTGCCTCAATTCCTTATGGGGGGGGGAGCTAGAGAAGGAAATGGCAAATCATTCCAGTATCTTTGCCAATACATCCCCAAATGGGATCACAAAAAGTAAGACAAGACTGAAAAAAGACTTAGCAATAATTGAATGAACAAATATGGAATGGGGCTACATAGTTTAGTTCAAACCAATGGAAGTCATTTAGTTACAAACTATTTCATGTCGAGGAATTATATACTTAGTAATATCTAAATCAATCTCCCAATTTATAGTTATCATTCTTGTTAGAATTTCAGATTCTGGCCCTTGATTTTCTGTGGGAGTCCAGGTCCTTCTGTCCCATCAAATGCATTGCCAATCATCACAAGGCAACCCTTCTAGAATAATTAGGAACAGAGAATGGCTTTAATGAAGATCTTTAACTGAGTTCACTATCCATCAACTCCAATTAACTTAGCAGTGGAACTGATGAAATACTACAGCCATCAGTTCGTTGGGTTTTTTCCCCTTTACTTAAAAGGTGAAATCTCTCTCTTTGCATTTGTCACTGAGACTAAAGTTTTAGAGAATAATTAGAATGGGGAAGAGAAAGGCCCATAAGCAAATCCTGCTTACATTCTGAGGGTGACATGAAAAGTTCATAGACTATTTCTCAATAAATACAGCAGGAAAATCCTAAATAGGGAGGAGTAAGACAGGATTCATGTTATTATTATCAGAATTAAACAAATTAAAGCTGAGTCTATGATCTATTTCTTGAATGTATACTTCTAATTTTATCATATTTGAAAACCATGACCCATTCTTCCAAATGACAAGATGATTAAAACTGGCTGGATAAGACAAGATTCTGAAATTATTGTTTTAATGTCACAGAATTGTGACCTTTACTTGCACTTTATTCTCTTTGCAGAGGTGGGGGACTATGAGTGTGGATTATTGTATATACTATCAGATATGCTTGATGTATTGATTTTACTGAACAACTTTTTTCCTTCAGTTTTAATCTTTGTTTCAAGGGATGCCTCTATGAATAAGATAAGTAAATGAATGTGGCATAAATGCAAAAGATATCAATTTTAAAAGTAAGAATTCTTTTATTTTCTTTTTTATTAAAACTTTTTATTTGCAAAACATACGCATGGGTAATTTTTCAACATTGACCCTTGCAAAGCTTTCTGTTACAAATTTTTCCCTCCTTCCCCCCACCCCTTCCCCTAAATGTCAGGAAGTCCAATACATGTTAATTATGTTAAAATATTTGACAGATCGAATATGTGTTTTTATACAGTTATCTTGCTGTACAAAAAAAAAACAATAAAACAAAAAACAAAAACAAACCTGAGAAGGAAAACACAATGCAAGCAAACATCAATACAGAGTGTGAAAATGCTATGTTGTGGTCCAGACTCAGATCCCACGGGCTTCTCCCCGGGTATATATGGCTCTCCTCATCACTGAACAACTGGAACTGGCCTGAAACATCTCACCACTGAAGAGAACTATGTCCATCAGAATTGATCATCATATAGACTTATTGTTGTTGTGTACAATGATCTTCTGGTTCTGCTGATTTCACTCAGCATCAGTTCATGCAAGTCTCTCCAGGCCTCTCTGAAATCATCCTGCTGGTCATTTCTTACAGAACAATAATATTCCATATTCCATGACATTCATATACCGTAATTTATTCAGCCATTCTCCAATTGATGGGCATCCACTCAGCTTCTAGTTTCTATCCACTACAGAAAGGGCTGCCACAAACATTTTTGCACATGTGGGGCCCTTTCCCTCCTTTAAGATCTCTTTATTAAGAATTCTTTAGAGAGATAATAGATGCACAAGAAATGTTTAAGCATAGAAAAACTCAGAATCCTGCTAGAGGATCCCAGTCCAAGTCAACTAATGAGTGAATTTAATTCTAAAACCATTGATTTCTGGGAAAATCAATGAACTACAGTGACCTGTAGAGGTCACTTAATCCAATTCCTTACGTCATGCAAGAATAATAACAAGCACTTAAGAAGTTTTTTTTTTTTTTATGGTTTGTAAAGTTCTTTATACATGTTAATCCATTTGATCCTCATAGCAACCCACTGAAGTAGATTCTGTTACTAACCCCATTTCACAGATAAGGAAACTGAGTCACAATGGGGTTGACTCCCCCCAGTCACAAAACAATTATCAGAAGCAAGATTTGAACTCAGGTGTTCCTAATTCCAAGACTCTACCTGTAGCCACTAGGACAGCTCCTCAATTGGTGATTATCCCATCTCTCCTTAATTACCTCAAGCTTATTCCCTTTCATTGCACAAAGCCTCCTCTACATGTGGATGGATGTTTCTTCTATGTGAATTGAGAAACTGAAAAGTTAAAGTTGTTCAGAAATTCTCCCTCTATTGGTTTCTCTTTGTTTCACTAGGTTGTGGGTCCATCAGTTCAGATACTGCATCCAAGCAATGAATGAGCTGGGCTCAAAACAGAACAGGGTGAAGAGAGCACTTTTATTGACTAATTTTCTTTCTGAATCAAAGGCCCATCTTTTTTACATCAATATTTTCTCAATGATGGTATATGGCTTTAAGCCTTAGAAAGCAGCAGCCTCTAAAGAACTAAAATTGTACACCACCCAAAGGGCTATGAAAAGGTGACTTATGAGGGTGTTGGCTGCTACATATTACCAAGGAGGAGATAGAGAAAAGATGTTGTCTCAGTGATGTAAGACATGAATAGGAGGTTAGTCAGTCATATAGCAAGATCTGGGGATAGTCCATGGACAACCCAAATACTTCATTTATGTATATAGCAGTGCTGTAATTCCAATTCCAAAACACCAAGACAACATATTTTAGGGTATTAGAGTAACCTGAATTCAGAGCCTAGCTCTGAACAATGCTGGCCAAAGGAATTTAAAGCAAGTGACTTCCTCTCTCAATGCCATGCCTCTTTCTCCCTTTCCACCCTCCCCTCCTCTTAGATTTTCAGCTGCAGAATAATTGCTGATTTTCACTGGTAGAGACTATTTTCTTCCCAGATGGCTCCAGAGTATCCCTGGTCAAGAAAAAAATTTTAAAAGAACAAAATACTTTTTTCCCACAAATATTTTCTTTTTCTAAATATATGCAAAGATAGTTTTCAACATTCATTTGGGTAAGATTTTGTGTTCCAAAATTTTTCTCCCTCACCTCCCTCTTACCTCTTTTCCAAGACAGTAAGCAATTTGATATAGATTAAACATGCTTCTTAAACTTCTAAACATATTTACATAAAATACTTTCAATATTGATATTTGCAACCCATACAACACTAATATCTAGTAAATGCTGACTATTTTTAATTAATTGTATACTGTTATACTTCTCTCCTAATCTACTACTTTCACCAATCTATTTCCTCTCCAGTTAATCCTACATATTGATGCTAAATAATCTCCCTAATGTAGTACTCTGGATACTTCATCTCTGAACAACAACAACAACAACAACAACAACAACAAAACAACTGCCGTAATGTATTTTCTGCTATAGTACCTTGAGGAGAGTACACATTCAATAAGTGTTTTTTGTAATTGAATGGGCATATAAAAATTTGAGATTCAATCCTGGTTATATTATGTTACTAACTCATCCTATGGCTTTGACCAAATCACTTAAATCTTAGATTTCAAATGTCTTGTCTGCAAAATGCTGGGGTCAGAGCAAAACTATACTGATAACTCCTATTTCTTCCTCAGCTCTCAGCAAAGAGGCTTGATCAACCGTTTTTAAAAAAGTTATTGTTGAGTCATATCTGACTCTCCATTACCTCATTTGGAGTTTTCTTGGCAAAGATACTGGCATAGTTTGTTATTTTCTTCTCCAGCTTATTTTACAGATGAGGAAACTGAGGCAAATGGATTAAGTGATTTGCCAAGATCACACAGATAGTGTCTTAGGCCAGATTTGAACTCATGAAATTCAATTTCAGAATTTTCCTAATTCTAAGCCCAGTACTATATCCCCTGTACCACTTACTTGCCCCTAGGGAGAAGGAGGCAAAATATAAAGTTGAGACCAGCCCTTTCTTTGGTTCTAACTAAAGGATGAGCCTTAGTTACAGGAATCACAAATTGTTTAAAGATATATCATTGGAATAATGTAATGCCACAGCCACTAGGCCAGAATGACCTCTAAAAGTATGTGTTTGGGAGTTTGCATCTAGAGCCCAACTGCTTGAAGTGAGCCAGACCCCCACCCCTTACCCTTCCAGTCCTCCAAGTTCAGAACAGCTGAAATCGGTGCACAATGCCAGTGCTGGACAGACTTTTCTGAGGGGCATATGAAGTTCAGTTAGGGGCCCTGATCTGCCTTCATTCATTCACTTTCTTTCTATACACCCTGTGTCCTCAGTGCCAAAGACTGAGTGGATTCTGAGGGGTAAGTGGGGAAAGTTAATATGAAAGGGCTGGGTTAATGGTGGAAAAATAGGAGAATAGAGGAAAGCATGAGACATCTAAAGTACAGAATCAGGGAAGGGGAAAAGAATGGAAGAGATCAGAGGTCAAGAGCAGGTAAAGAGAGGAAATGTGGTTGTCAGAGTAATCATGATAGAAGTGGCATGGAGAGGCAGAGAAAAAGGAAGGAAGAAATTGAAGGAGAAAATGAAAAGAGTAAAGAAAAGTTGCTTGAATAAAAATGGGAGCAACAAAGAGAATAAAGCAGAGTTGTGATTGGAGGAATAGGTAGCTGGTGAGAGAGAATGTAAATATTAGGGAGAAAGAATGGGCATGAGACAAGTAAGGGAAAACGCAAAGGAATAGGACATACTACTTATATCTCAAGGGTAAGACAGGGCTAAGCAATAATTGAATGTGTGTATGTTTATGAGAGAGAGGTGGGGGGAGGAGGGAGAGAGAGAAGGAGAGACAGAGAGAGAGAGACAGAGGGAAAGAAAATGATAGAAGGAGGGAGAGGGAAGGAGAGCAAGGGGGAAAAGGGAGAGGGAGAGAGAGAGAGAGAGAGAGAGAGAGAGAGAGAGAGAGAGAGAGAGAGAGAGAGAGAGAGAGA
>JAJPUD010011450.1:0-33633 GCA_023553655.1 Myrmecobius fasciatus | reverse complement strand
AGAGAGAGAGAGAGAGAGAGAGAGAGAGAGAGAGAGAGAGAGAGAGATTTGGTTGGAATTCATCTATAAATTTTCTAATTCACCTAATCTCATAGCTTTAACAGTTCTCACCACCACCACACTCCCCCAAAAAATTAGTTATAAAGAGTCACACAGAAATACACTGGGTGGAAGGTCAGAAGCGTTGTTTAGTGGCATGTAGACATTATCAAGAAGGGGGGAAGATTATTGCAGTGGGAAGGAGCCTGGACTCAAAAAGATTTGAGTTCAAATTTGACCTCAGGTACTTGCTATCTGTGTGACACTGCAGTCACTAAATCTTTATTTTCCTTAATCTATTGGAGAAGAAAATGATAAACCATTCCAGTAATTTTTGCCAAGAAACTCCATGGACAGCATTGGTGTGCCATTATGTACATAGGATCAATGAAGACTGACACAACTGACTGACTGAACAACAACACTACATGTGTAATAAATAGAGCATTTATTAAGTGCTCACTATGTGCCACACTATATTAAATACTAGGGTTACAAATATAAGCAATCAGAGCAGTTCCTATCTTTAAGGAGCTTACATTCTAATGAAGGAAGGTAGCATAAAAGGGGATGGGGACTGAACCTTTGGTTTCATTAGTATAGAAAACTCCCAGGTATGAAAAAGAAAACTCCATTTACCAATGCAAGTCAATATGTTCTCTATAACTTATTGTCTGAAAGAGTTGACTAGAACAATGTAAGATTAAGTGACTGCTCAGGTCATAAAACCATAATGTAACTAGAACTTGAACCTAGCTCTTTCTACCTTTGAAATAAGTCTTTATCCAGTATGCCAAGCTACCTCTCCACTGTGTGTATGTGTGTGTGTGTGTGTGTGTGTAGAGACAGAGAAATGTATATATATATGTATATATGTATATTCATACATATATCTGTGTATACATATGCATGTATCATATACTATATACACACATGTGTATCCATATATAAATTTATATGTATGCATCTATATCTATCTATCTATCCCCTGGAAATCTCTTCATCCTGGAAAATTACTACAATGCTAGAATTCAGAAGTATGCTGCTCACTGTGGTTTCTCCCTCTGATTGGATAGTTTCTATTAGAACTTCCATTTTAGGAGGGGGTCCAAGCCAGTTAGGTCTTCATTTCTCTCTAGGCTACCCTCCATACTTCTCTACCATACTCCAGTAACCTCTGTATCCTAGAAAATCAGTCCAATGCTAAACCAGGTATCTAGAAAATCCCCTTCAGTGTTTCCCTTTTTTTGAATGGTCCTTCCAGGATTCCCAATCCAACCATCTCTTCTTCATTTTTCACCAGACTGCAATCTGAACTTTTCCATGCTTCTCAAAGTATCTCCCCCACCCCTTTTCAGATTCCTTTGTGTGTTGTAGCTTCTGAGGTCAGGGACTGACTTTCTTTTTCCTCTTATTTGCATTTCTAGCACTAAGCACAGTGCCTGATACCTAGTAAACACTTAAAATTTTTTGTTGATTATTGATGATATGACAAAGTTATATATATATATATATACATATGTATATATATATCACATAACATATGAGGTAAAGAAATAGAAAATTATACCATATTTTGTTTGTTAAGCCTAAAATCAAGATATTGGAGTGCATCTTCTCTTGAATCCCTTTCCAGTACTTGGAATAAAATGGGTTGTTCTTATTATTCAGTCATTTTTAGTCATGTCTGACTCTTCAGGATCCCATTTTGACAAGATAATAAAATGATTTGTTATTTCTTTCTGCAGCTCATTTTATGGATGAGGAAACTGATGCAAAGACAGTTAAAGGATTTTACCAGAGCTATATAGTTGGTAAGGGTCTGTAACCAGATTTGAATTCATGAGTCTTCCTGATTCCAAGCCCAATAGTTAAGCCACCTTAACACCTAGCTATCCCAGAATGAAATAGGACCCTTCACGAAATATTTATTAAGCACCTGCTAAGTACTAGACTTTATGTTAGGTGCTACGACTGCAAAATTAGATAAAATACAGCTCCGACTCTCAACAAGCTTATAGCCAAACACTGGAAAGTCATAAATGCAAATAACTAATACAAGAGGATCTGTGATCAATGTAAAGGAGTGGCAAGAGGCTATGCAAAATTTGAAGACAAACAGATCATTTTCAACTGAGGGAAGTCAGAAAAAAAAACTTTGTAAAGAATGTAAAGTTGTGCAGCAAAAAAAGACCTTCAAATGATGCAGAGTTTGGAAGTTCAGACTAAATCATTCTTGGTTTGAGGAATGAAGGAAGGAAAAATGAAGGTTAGTGACTAATCCTGTTTGGTTGGAATGTAGAGTGAGACTAGCAGAAGATAAGGGTGGAAAGATAGATTGAAACCAGATTGCAGAAGGTCTTAGTGTCAGGATTAGAAGGTTACACTCTATCAGTAGGGTAATGTGGTGAGGAGGGGCGGGAAGAAGAATGGGAAGGGACATAATGCAGATCTGAAAAGAAAATAAAATTTATTTTTAAAAAAAAAAGGTTGTAATCTACTTGGGTAGTCAATAGGGAGCTAATGAAGGCTTTTGAATAGAACTTCTGTATGATCTGAGTGGTTGCCTGAGATTATTTAGGCAACAGAGAGTAAATAATCTAGAAACAGCAAATATAGGAAGATATTGCAATATTCTAAGATGAATGAGTGAAGGTCTATAGTGGGGTGAGTACAGTGGAAGTGAAAAGAAGAAGACTGATGCAAGAAATGTTATTAAGATAGAACCAATGAAATTTTATAACTGATCAGTTTTGGGAAGTGAGACAATCAAGAGTCCAAGATAACCATTCAGCCTGGTATAGTTGTTCTTTAGTGGAAATCAAAAAGGTAAGGACAAAAGCTATGTTGATGATAGGGGGAGTTAATGAGTTCAATTTGGAATGTATTGGGTTTGATGTGCCACTTGAACATCCTGGTGGAAATGTTCATCAAACAGAAACTGAGGGATGTTTGGTAGTAGTGCTCTAGATTTGGGAGTCATCTATAAAGAAGTGATAATTGAAGTCATGAGAGTAGATGAAATTACCAATGGAAAGAGTATAGTAGAGAAAAAAAAGAATGAAGACAAAAATTTGGGAATATAATCCAGTTTTTAAAACTTCACAAATCTTTATTTTCTTTCCCTTCCACTGACAATTATTTGAAAAACAGAAGAAAAGTAAGAACACATAACAAATATGGGAGGTCAAGTAAAATTAGGTTTTTCCACTTGTCACATCCATAGTGATCTATGTTTCAAGGAATGGAACATAATCCAGGAAAGGAAATCATTGGAATGAGAAATAAGAAGAGAATTAGGAGTGAGGTGTCTAGAAACCAAGTAATGAGCCATACAAGAAGTATCATATTACCAGGTACTTTAGAGAGATCAAGGAAGATGAAAATAGAAAAAAAGACCAATAAGAATTCATTCAAGGTCTTAAAAACATCTTTACCTCATAGTAATTGGGATGAAAATCAGATTAGAAGGCAACAAGGAATGAATAGATTGTTAGGACATGGAATAAATAATTGAACTTTTTCTAGAAGATTGGTAGTAAAG
The DNA here is from genome assembly GCA_023553655.1 of Myrmecobius fasciatus. NCBI lineage: Eukaryota > Metazoa > Chordata > Mammalia > Dasyuromorphia > Myrmecobiidae > Myrmecobius > Myrmecobius fasciatus. The sequence goes on along the minus strand of JAJPUD010011450.1, from coordinate 30,050 downwards.
GGAAACACAATGCAATAGTTTGAGGTAGCAGAATCAAGAGAAAGGTTTTACTTTCATTTTAGAGAAAAGTTTGTTTCATTTTGATTTGTCATTTTAGATTAAAGAAGACCTGACTAGCATGTTTTAGACAATGGGAAAGGAATCCAAAGAAATGGAGAGATGAAAAAACTGGTTTTCAACAGAAAAGCAATGTGACACAATATCATGAACTTCAACTTGAAGTCAGAGGAACTGACTTCAAATCCTACCTTTGATGTTTATAATCTGTATGACCATTTAACTTCCCTGTTTCTTGCTTCTTTCATCTGGAAAATGAAGGTATGGGACTAGTCTTTAAGCTCCCTTCCAACTTTAGATCTATGATCTTAAGATGTAAAAGCAATTTGAGCAGCTAGATAGCAGGGTAGATAAAGCAACTGCCCTCAAGTCAAGAGGACCTGAATTCAAATTTGACCCCAAATACATTAGCTATATGACCCTGGGCAGGTCACTTAGCCCTGATTGTCTCAAAAAAAGAAGCTTATAGGGATACCTGATGAAAAAGTCAGAGGAGACAAGCACATGATAAGTGCTCAATCCTTGTTGCTGGGTTAGGATATTGGATAGAGAAGTGATCGAGTAAAAAGGATCAGGAAGGAGAGAGACTAGATAAAACATTAACACTCTCCTTATATAGATCATTTTGGGCTCTGTTCTATCTTAGCACTCTCTATTCCCTAACATTTCTCTTCTTGCTAGTTTGACTTCTGGGAAATTAGGCTCAATGGAAGGAGAAATCATTCAGCTAACAACAGTTCTGAAGACTGAGATCAAACAGTAAGGGAGAGTAAGCTATCTGGTGGGTCTGCGTGCAAGAGAAATAACCAGGAAGAAGGAGGGGTTGGGGAAGGGGGAGGAAAAAGGAGGATATGTGAATGCTGGTCAGAGCTTCCCCCCCATCCTCAGAGAGATCTGTTCTCCTCATGTTGAGCCAAGTAAGATCTCCCACTCCAGAACATCTTTGATTAATAAGAAGCGGAAAGATAAGCTGCGTGATAATTAATAAATCATTAGGAGCATTACTTTTCATCAGATAAGACAATTAATTACTCCCATTTCCTTTAAAAAAAATGCCATGGCAGTGTAGGCTGACTCACTGCAAGCTGATTTTTATGAGAAATCCAATTCTAATAAGGAAAAAGCATTGAGCTCACTACAAGCAAAATCCAAATGGAACTAAGGATAAAGGAATGGGTGTTGCCTCACTCTGTATAGCTAACTCTCCAAATTTGGGCAATAAAGCAGCCCTACTGAACCTTATGGAAAGACAAGGATTCTGTATCTCATCTCCATTTAAGCTGAAATTGAGAAGATTCTGCATATAAGAAGCAGTATAGACTAGTGGATAGCACACTGGATTTGGAATCAAGATTTGGGTTCAAATCTTGCCAAAGACACTAGCTGTGTGACCCTCAGCAAGTCATTTAACCTTTCTGTGCCTCAGTTTATTCACTCATAAAAGGAGAGGGATGGACTTGATGGTCCTTAAAATTCCTTCCAACTCTGATCTCTGATCCTATGAAACGGAATAAACCTACTCTTGATTAGGTATCCTGGAGAAAAAGTATATCAACACAGATTCTCTGGTCCTATATCCACTTTACACTGGGATGTTCTGTTTTTCCTATAAAGTATCTAATGAAAGTTCAGAACTATGGCATTCATATATCTAAGTCTTGACAAAGACACTGGAGTAGTTTTCCATTCCCTTCTCCAGTTCATTTCACAAATAAGGAAACTGAGGCAAAAAAAGGTTAAGTGACTTGCCCAGGGTCACTCAGCTAGGAAGTGTCTGAGGTCCTATTTGAATTAAGGTCTTCCTAACTCCAGGCCCAGTGCTCTATTCTCTATCTAGAAGTTTCAGGAAGGGGGTACAAGATAAAGTGTGTCATTGAGAACTAGAAAAATATGGATCATAGGATCATTGAGCTAGAACTGGGAGGGAATCTCAGAGGTTATTGAGCCCAACCTCCTCATTTTATGGATGATGATACTAAGGCCCAGAGAGGTAAAAATATTTGCCAAACTATGAAGTTTTCTGAGAGCAAGTTTTAGGGTTAAATTGAATATTCTAGTGACCTCATATACACACACTATACTAATATAAAAGAGAAATGATTAAAGGCTATTAATCATCTCCCTACCTTTCTGTCTCTGTCTCTCTGTCACTGATATATTCTTGTCTTGCCTTTAATGATCATTTTAATTTCCAAAACATAGAGAAAGCAATAGGAAAAACTATTAGTCTGCATCTGATTCTTACCAAGATGAGGAAATTGTTGCCAAAGTAAAAATGACAGAATGGGAAGAAGAAACCATGACAATCTTTGAGTCCATGATAGATATGGCAGAAAAAGCCAAGTATAGTGTAATCAAAAACCTAGCTTTAAAGAGTAGATCAGATTTAAAAGAGTTTAGAGGAAAAATAAGTATACTACCATGGCCAAAAACTCTACAGAACAAGGTGACCCAAGAGGGGTGGAATGTTTTCAGGAACAGAACCTTGATAACATAAACACAAATCATTCCAATAAGGAAGAAAATAGAAAGCTATCTAAAGAGACTTGTTGTGGATGCACAAGAAACTCTTCTACCAACAAGATTTTCAAAAACCATGTACATAGAAATGGTCAATATGAAGAATTTAGAGAAGCTTAGGAAGATTTATGTGAATAACATACATGATCACAACAATAATAATATAAAGGAAAATAACTTGAAAGACTCCAAAACTCTGATAATGTTATATCACTGTCATGCCTTCAGAAGACTGATGGTAAAACATGCGTCCTGACTCTTGGGAGAAAAGTGATAAACTAGAGGTAGAATGGAACATATAATTTTAGACATGGTCAATGTATTGTGATACTTTATTATATCTATATGTATTTGTTATAAAGAAAGGTTGTATTGGTGAAGGGGAATCCATAGGAAGTTACAGAAATACAAAATTAAAAGGGAAATGCATCAATAAGATTTTTAAAAACATAAAATAAAGTTTTTTAAATACAGAATTGCAGCGATTTTGTTACTCCCTTGTTAAATTTATTATATACTTTGCAAAATTACTTGTTTATAATTTCATTTGCAATTTTTGAGGTGGTTCTTGTGTATTTGAATGTTTATTGATGGTTGTTAAGTTCATAAGAAAAAAGGAAATATCTTGGGGTGAAAAAGCATATAAAGAAGGTAGAAGCAAAAACAGAACATTGTAACTAACTGAAAAGAGAAAATAAGGAACTGAAATTCAAGATAGGTGAAAACATGGTAAGAAAATCTCTGGCTTCCTTCAATGAATTTAATCCTTCAGGCCCCCAAAATAACATGGCAGAGTTTAGGAATGGGGGGGGATTTGAAAGATATGATTGTTGAATTTCTGTCTTTGAAATATCATGGATAATATTAAAGAACCTATGGAATTAGTGATATCCAAATATTATTCTCTGTTTCTTTTACTGGAAATGAGGAGGTTTTTTCATATTATAGAAGCCTGGGAATTTGTTTTCAATTTATAGAAAAATTCTAGAATCTATTACTGAAAAAGTTGGTTTGTGAAAACTTAGAAAGAAAAATGAGAATTATTAAGAGTGAGCATATGTCCAAGAATATAGGACATGCACAACTAATCTGATTTTCTTTCTTGACAGGGTTTTTTAACTGGTAGATGGGGAAACATTATAGACAAAATATATTTGGTTTTCAGGAAGGAATTTGACAAAGTCTCTAACAATATCCTTGTGGATGAGATGGAACATGATGACCTGAAAGACAATATCATTAGGTAGAATCAGAATGGCTTATATAACAAACCCAAAGAATAGTCAACAGTGTATTAATATCAAATTAAAAGGAGGTTTCGAGTGAAGTGCTTCTGAGATCTGTCCTTGGTCCTATGTTGTTCAATATTTTTATCAATGACTTGGCTGAAGGCATGAATTAATTCATTCATTATATGGCACACATCACTTTTACAAGTGACACAAAGCTGGGAGGGAAAACAGACTCACTGAATGATGAAATCAGGTTTGAAAAATCTCTAAACTGATTAGAACAATGAGTTGAATGCAATACAATGAAATTTAATAATAATATAAATAAAGCCTTATACTTTGGCTTTTTAAAAAGATGGATTTTTCTCTTCCAACATGGTTCATAAGGAAATGTTTTTTCAAAAAAAAATGCATGCACATGTATAACAAATAATTGTTTTTATATATAACTGGGGAAAATTATTTTTTAAATCAACTGCAAAACTATAAGATATGTGAGATATAGCTAGATAATAATTTTTGTAAAAAAACGACCTAGATGTTTTGTGAACTACAAGTTACAAATTAGGTAATATAGTTAGTTTTTTTAAAATGCTTTTTTAATTGCACTCATAGAAGCATAATGTTGAAAGCAAAAGAAACCATAATCAAATTATGTTCTGCTTGGGTCAGATAATATCTGGAATACAATGATAAGGTGAAAAGTATCTAAAAAAAAGATGATCAGAATGATAAAGAACCTGGGAAAGATACTAAACAAAAAAATGGTTGAAAGAACTGGGGAGAGTTATCCTAGAGAAGACTTAAGGCACATGTGATAGCTGAACTCAAGTTTCTTAAAGGCTAGCATGTGGAAGGGGGAATCAGACTTATTCCTTACCTCCTTCTTAATTCTGTCTTTTAAAGTCAGTGACCACAAATCTAAATCACGAGTCAGCCTTTCAGATCCTTGGAGGAAGCTATGATGACTCCCTCCCCTCACCTCTAGTCCCAAATTTTTTCTTCTTTATGCTAAATCATCCTAGTTCTTTCAGGTGACTTGAACCAACGTTCTTCACAGTGCTGGCTTCTCTCCTTTGCATACTACCAGATTATCAACGTTCTTCTTGCAATGTGACACCTAGAACTAAGCACAATATTCCAGATTTGTTCTAACAAGGGCAGAGTATTGTGGAACCTAATCTTAGACACTATGGATTTCTAAAGGCAGCCTAACATCAAATTAACTTTTTAAAAATTTCTCCCCAGTGCCTACATTCATCTATCCTTAATGTTGGGATTTAAATAATTTTCTCCTAAAATCCCTCCAATAATTTGTTCCCTTCCTTTGAACAAGATCTTTCCTGAGATTGGGAAGGGAACTTCCTGGCACTGTATTTGCAATCATGGAAGCAGAGGAGAATGGGAAGAATATGCCCTAAGTCCTTCTCTCCAAAACATATACAAATAAGTATAATACAAAGTAGAACATTATACCCCTTAAGAAGGTAATATAAAAAGATAGGCACTTAAAAGAAGGAAGAGAATACCTCTAATTAAAGGGCAGTTAGGAAAAAGATTGGGGAAGTTATTCTGAAAGAGGTGGCAACTTCCCTGGATCCTGAAATATAAATGAATAATCTCTGAAAAATTATCTATTAAGCACAATGTATAAGGTATTGTGCTAGGCCCTAGGGGCACAAATAAAAAAATTGTGACAATCCCAGCCTACTTGAATGGAGGGGTTCCTATTTTATTCTAAAGGGAAAGGCTTCATACACACAAAAGAGTTATGACTAAAGAAGTGAATTTTTGTTTTCAAGTATCATAGAAATGATGGATGGAGCCACAGGGCAGAAAGTTAAGTCCTTTCCAGAGGCAATTGTAGTTTTGATTTGATAATGATTCCAGAAGTGGAAACTGGAAGGAAATGGGGAAAGGACCACAACATGTGTCCAGAGTGGATGAATGTGAAGAATAATATGGATTGTGCTATTTATAATCAGGCAGATAAATTTGTGCTTATTCTAACGCCAATCAACATCAGCTGTAGGCTGGTTTCTAAAACTGAATGGGTTAATTCATATAGAAGGAAGGCATGATGTCTGATCTGGAAGAGAGGTAACTGCAGGATAGAAAGCAAGAGGCAACAAGATTTGATGACTGGATGGATATGTAGAATGTTCTGAAAGGGGGGAATCATCTATTTTCTCTGGATTTTGCCATGTAATTTAACTTCTTCCTCTCTCCTTATAATCTTAGAACATGAGTGATATTTCTCTAGATGGATACAAACAAGTCATTTCAAGTGGAGGAGGTTGGATGAGCAAAGGTATGATAGTAGATAATTCGGGACATTTGCAATAAACAATCCAGTCTAGCTAGTATACAGAATGTGTATGTATGTATGTGTATGCATGTAAATATATAAATTCTCTTTCTTTCTGTCTCTGTATTTATCTCTCTGTGTGTCTCTATGTGTGTGTCTCTCTCTCTATCTCTCTCTGTGTGTATCTCCCTCCCTCCCTCCTTCTTTCCCTTCCTTGTTCCTTCCCTCCCTCTCTCTTCCCTCCCTCTCTTCTCCCTCCTTCTCTCCTTCCCTCCTTCTTTCCCTCCCGCCTTCTCTCCTCCCTCTTCTTCTTCCTCCCTTTCTCTCTCTATCTCTTTGTCTCTGTCTCTCTCTTTCTTTCTCTCTCTCTCCCTCCCTTTTTCCCTCCCCCCCAATCCCCGGAAAGGCTCATTAGGAATGGTGCTAGACCTCAAGATTACGGAAGCTCTCAAATATCAGGCAATGGAGCACTTTATTTGGTGGATGGTAGGGAACACTGAGGGTTGTTGTGCAGGGGAGGGACATCATCAAAACTGTGTTTTAGGGAGATTGCTTCTCCTTTTCTTGTGTTCTTTTCCAACTGGATATTATTCCAATTAGTGAGGAGTCATTCTGACTGAGTTTGCTGGACTGAAACTCAGGCTTTTAAAAAATCTATTTTGCCAAGCAAGATACCCTACAGATATCTTTGCCTCTAGATATACTGTAGTCACGAATTGCCATTTTCGGTTTTCTCTACAACTTCCCCAGGAGCCATTCGATCAGCTTCGTTGGATTTTTTTTTAAAGGTTTTTTGGATCCAAGTGATATTTTTCCTATGTCTAGAGTTAGGAGAATTCAGTGAAATTCCACCACTACCCCCAAAATCCATCAAATAAAAGACTGCATTTGTATGACTTCCCTCCTTGCCTTCTGATTGGCTGTCAGCAGGTGCCTAACCCTACCTCTTCTCCAGCACTCTAGCCAGATGTGTGGTGGCTGGGAGAGGCTCATGACAATATCTGGCAGATTAAGGATTCTGGGTTAGATCTGGAGTGTTAGTGTTGGCCCATTAGACTCATGGAGATTTTTTAAGAAAATCTCAGCTCTCAAAATATCCAGCTTAGGCTGTGAATCTCATTAAACAGAAATTTTTTAAAAAAGTGGATACCATATGCTGAGTCTAATGTAGAGTTTTGAGCATGTCTTTCAGTTCTATCCAAACCTTCAAGACTCAAATGAGATCCAATATTGTTAAGGAAGTCTTCACTGACCAATCTAACCAACAATAATCTCTCCATTTTCTGAACTCCTCTCTCCATAGCCTTCACAGTTAATATAACCCTGGGACTATGATCAGCAATCACTGGTAATCAAGAGTCACATGACTAACCATACAGCCTTGAAAGTCTAGTATAATTTAATATTCTAATGTAGAAATTAGAGCTCTTGTAAAACAGCAGATGGCATGAGAAACAGCTTAGGTCTTAATGTCACTGGCATACTTCACCTAATTGTCATATAGAACTCCTGAAGCCTTACTTCTTTCAGAGACCTCCCTTAGCACTGTATTTTTACCTCTCTTACCTTGCTGTATTTAGTATCATAGAATTCTGAAACATATACAGTGTGCTTTGGATGGTGTCTTCCCAAGTAGAGAACCTATGTCTTAGAGTCATGATACTATATAATGGAAATATTTTGGAGAGATTGGGAAATTTGTATGGACATTCAATAACTGGTTCCAGTCTGCTATCCATGGGGTTAGGAGAAGCCTTTTTTGATTCTCTGTGTAGCTGGAGGGGGGTGGTGGTAAAAGGAGGGGAATCTTCTAGTTCATAAGCATTTATTAAATGCCTACTATGTGCCAAGTGCTACTGTGTGCCTACACTAAGTACAGGAGACACAAAGAAAGGACAATCCTTGTCTTTGAGAGGGAGACATGGGAGAAAGGCCATGAAAATGCCCAGGGCCAAAAGATAAAATGTGGTATGTGGAGGCCTATATAGCCTCCAGAGAAGACTAGAAAGGTAGAGGTGAGATGGGAGTGATGCTAGATTATAAAGGGCTTTGAACACCAACTAGAGGATGTTATTTTTGTTCTTGGAGGTTATAGGAAGCTACTGGAGTTTTGTTTTGTTTTTGTTTTTGAGCTGAAGGGTGTGTGCATGACAAGATCAGACCTGTGTTTTAGGTAAATCACTTAGACAATTGAATAGAATATGGATTGGAATGGGGAGAAATTTAGGTGCAGGCCAACCCACCAACAGGCTATTGTAATCATCCAGGTATGAGAAGATCAGTATCTGCACCAAGATGGTAACATTGTCAGAGGAGAAAAAGAAGTACTTTGGAGGAATATTGCAAAGGTAAAATTGACAAACCTTGGCAACAGAATGGATATGGACAGTAGGGGAGTGTAGTTTGAAATTGTGAGTTGATAATGATAACTTGGCCTAGTCTCTTGCTCCAGTCTTTCCAGTTCTTCTACTTAAAGTTGGATGTTTCTTATTTTCAATAATATTTTATTTTCTAAATACATGTAAAGATAATTTTCAACATTCAACATTTGTAAGACTTTGTGTTGCAAATTTTTCTCCCTTTGTCTCTTACCTTCCCCCTTTCTAACACAGCAAGTAATTTGACATAAGTTAAATACGTGCAGTTTTTAAAAACATATTTCCCTATTTGCCATGTTGTGCAAGAAAAATCAGAAAAAAAATGGTAAAAAAAATAAACAAACAAACAAAAAGTGAAAAATTTATGCTTCAATGCATATTCAGTCTCTGTAGTTTTCTCTCTGGATGTGGATGGCATTTTCTATCCCAAGAGTCTTGGAATTGTCTTGAATCACCTCATTTTTTGAGAAGAGCCAAGTCCCTCACAGTTGATTATCATATAATCTTGTTACTGTGTACAATGTTCTCTTGGTTCTGTTCACTTCCAGTATCAGTTCATGCAAACCTTTCCAGGCTTTTCTGAAATCAGCCTATTCATCATTTCTTATAAAACAATAATATTCCATTACATTCAGATATCAGAATTTAGTCAGTCATTCCCCAACTATGACATCCACTCAATTTCTAATTTCTTACCACTACAAAAGGGGCTGCTACAAACATTTTTGCACATATGGGTCTTTTTCCCTCTTTTATGATCTCTTTGGGATATAGACCCAGGAATGGCATTGCTGGATCAAAGGATATGCACAATTTTATAATCCTTTGGGCATAGTTCCAAATTGCTCTCCAGAATGGTTGGATCTTTTCACAACTCTCCTGAACTTAGCCTTTTTTATTCATGGTGAAAAATAATGCTATAAGAGGAAAAAACTTGAGATCTCCTTATCAAGGTAAGAAAGGGGCTTCAGTCCTTATCCTCTATATTTGTTCTTTTAACTTCCAGGTAAAGGGATTGGGATCTCTGATCCTATGAGCTACCAATGATCAAGATGATACCCAGGCTGTTTATGCAACAATAGTGCTTCAAGGAGCAAGGAATGACCTTTAGAATCCAACCTTGCAGTAGATGAAGCAAACATTTAACATTAATGCAAAATTTGAATGTCAATATGTTGGAAACAATATTATGCAGGAACCAATTTTTAAGCCCACTTTTAACAGAGATCAAGATGGGATAGGAAAGTGTGGTGCCTCCCACTGTAGAGGGGAAGAAGTGGTTACATTTTTGCTATTGCTATAGATTTAAAGTAAATATACTTTATAAAAACTAATTTATGTGATATAGTGAAATTGAACTGGGGTGTTATTCACTGGTGGCTAACTATACAGGGAACATATAGCCTATGGGAGATCAAGCCAATGGCCTTAGAGAAAAAACTCAAACCCTTCAAGTTACTACAGAATCATGAGATAGAGATGTTGCTAGCCTGGCTCTGGGAGAATAGGCCAAAGCATATTCAATGTATTTGTATTATAATTATTTTCATGTGTTGTTTATATTTGATACTAGATTGCAAATTCATTGAAAGTAAGGACCATACATTACTAATATACTGGTCTCACCAGCCACAATGACCAATGCTTTGACAGCCACTCCCCTCTTTGGATTTCATTTTTCTTACATAGAAAATGAGAGATTTGAACCTGATGGCCTCAAAGGTCCCTTCCAATACCAAATCATATAATCCTTACATTAAATTAAATTAGATGTTGGATTGGATTGAGTTCAAAATATCTTGTATTGTTCTCTTATTTCAAGCTTGTAACTCTTGTCTCCCCAACAAAAATATGATTCCCAGGGTATCTTTTCCTTCTCTTCTATTTCCTGAAGACAGACAAGGGACACAAGACTCTTTCACAAGACAATAGACAAAGGAATTTAATATATTATTTCACTAATATAAGTAATTCTCAAATTAGAAAACTCCCTCTCTTAATGCAGGTGGTAACTTCTCTTCAATTTATAGTGTTACAGACTCAGAGGGCAGCTAGATGATACAGTGGATAGAGTGCCCATCTTGGAGTCAAGAAGACTCATTTTTCTGAGTTCAAATCTGGCCTAAGATACTTGCTAGCTGTGTGACCATGGGTCAGTCACTTTACCCTATTTACCTCAGTTTCTTATCTGTGAAATGAGCTGGAGAAGGAATTGGAAAACTACTCCAGTAGCTTTGCCAAGAAAACCTTAAATGGTCTCATGAAGAATCAGAGATGAATGAAAAATGACTAAGTAATAGCCATAGTGCCTATCATGTTTCTCTGACAGCCACTCCCCTCTTTGGATTTCATTTTCCTGAAAAGTTAAGTGAATTGTTCACATCACACAACCAATATGTGTCAGCAATGGACTTTGGGCTTTCTGCTTCCAAGGTCATAAAACAGGATGCCTCTCAAGGGACAGAGAAGATGATAGCCAAATCCCTATGAATAATAGGGTTGGTTAATAGGGAGGAAATCAGAAAAACCATACTACATAGTTAATCAAGTACACAGTTCAAATTGCAAAGTTCACCTTCTGAGAACCCCCAAAATATTGTCTGGACTTCTCAATAAAGTCAAGGGCTATATCTTATACTATTTTGTTTATAACACAAAGAATCATATCATCAGATTTTTTTTAAGCACATAGCATAATAATTACACTAGACAGGATACTTCAAATGGGACCCTTCACTAATACTTCAAGCATTGATTCAAGCATTGTTCTGATCATTTTAGCAAAGAGCTGAGCGAACACACAGTAGATATTTTATGAATATTTGTTCAATTGAATTAAATTGAACTAAGTAGAGTTGAATTGAGGAATGTTAGTAGAAGAGGCAGTGATCTAACTAGGATTACATGGAGAAATGGCTTTCCCCCCAAAGAATCCTTTCCTATTCTCTCTAGACACTTTCATCCCTCATTAGCCATTTTCTACTTCCCATATCCCCCATCCAAGTATCACTGAGCCTTTACTCTCTTGCTTCCTCTTACATTCAAATGCTTACCCTTCTCATCTTTAAAGCCTGCCCTTTCTCTCCTTCCCCATTAGCTCAGTGATGAGAATAATTATTCTGAGAAAAGAGCATTCTTTCCCTCCCTTTTCCCTCTTCTCTTTGGAGACTGAAGGGGGAATTATAGGACAAGGGACATGGATGAAATTTGGAGTCATTGTACCACATCCACTTAGAGTATTTGATTTCTTATCTTTTCTATTCACTCTTCAATCCATCCCTTTGCCCCTCCAGTGTGTTGGAGGGTATGAATTTATTTTTAAAACTAAAGAGAATTTGCTTATTCTGTGAGAATTTGGGGAAGGCCCTGAACAGAACTGATGACAAACTGGGATCTTCCAAAAATCCAGACTGAGAATCACTGAGTGAGACGAAAGAAATGAGAAAGTTGTTGGGTAGTTTTAGGTATGTCTGACTCTTTGAGACCTCCTTTGGGATTTTCTTGGCAAAAACACTAGAGTGGCTAGCCATTTTCTTTTCCAGCTCATTTTACAGATGAAGAACTGAGGAAAACAGGGTTAAATGACTTGTCCAGGGTCACACAGCTAAGGAACTTCCCAAGGTCATATCTGAACTCAAGACTTAAGGCCCAGCACTCTAGCTACCGTATTAACTACAAAAGACAATAAAAGAAAAGGAATGAAGAGTGAGATAGGAGGGAAGTGAGAGATAAGAAAAGAGTGATGAGAGTATTAGGGATAGGAAAGAAAAATAGAAGAAAGAAGAAAAGGGAGATGTAGAGAATGTTAAAACAGAGGAAGGAGATGAGAGAATGAGATACACAGAGAACGATAATAAAATAGAGAATTAGAGAGAAAATGTCCCTTTTCTCAAAAGGGATTCTCGCGCGCGTGCGTGTGTGTGTGTGTTTGTGTGTGTGTGGTGGGTGTGCTTACTTGCACACTCTGCTCTGCACGTTTGTCCACTTACAAGGCCCATTATGTCAGTAGCTGTAGCAGGACTTTAATCCCCCAAGTAAATCGGCTTCACAAAATCCCCTTCTCCCTCCCCTTCAGCCCCCACCTTTGGCCTCCCGTGCTCGAGCGCATCCGCTTCAATAGAGGCGGTGTGCACCTGCGGGGAGGGGTCGGGCGTCGGCTCTCCTGAGTTGATCTCCGGACGCGAAAAAAGACCCAGGCTTTGGTTTTTGAAGAGCTGACAGCCCTGGCCCTCTCCGCCTGACCCTCGACCTGCAGGTGGGCCGAGCCATTGTCGCCGGCATGTAAAGCCCCACGCGGGGTTGTGCTGGGCTCTGCAAAGGGGGATCCATTTCAGGTTGGCGCAAAGAACAACAAACAGATGGGCCGGGTGGGGAGAAGTCACCCCCTCCCTGAGGTTTACTCAGCTATGAAGTTAATTTTCCCAAATATTTGTGCAATTTACAGAGCCAAGGTCCCTCAGTTGCCTTTCATAAAGTTGGTTACAACTGCTGATCTCGGTTTGTTTTTCCAAAACAAAATGCTTCAGGAGAAGTTTGGATCGCCAGGGTGTCCCTTGTGAAACTGGAAGAAGCCATGAAAACAAATAATAATAGTGGCTTCCTTCAGCCCCTTCAGACGGTAATGAGGCTTTAAAATAAATATCTTATTTCCACCAAACAGAAACCCAAGCCAGACCAGAGAGACGGGAAAGCCCAGGCCCTCAACCTGTGGGAGCTACAGAAGACCACAAGAGTAAGCAGCCGAAGCAACCTATCATTAGCTCGTTTGGCAATACATCAATTTTGTAACAATCCAGTACAACAAAAAGTTATTGAGGAGCTGCAGGGTGCAAAACACTCTGCTGGATACTCTGAGAGATACAAATTTAAAATTAAGACACTAGAGAAGCTACTAAGTAGTGTGTGCTGAAGCCAAACTGGATATTGGATTGTTTGTTACACTTACAATTTTCTGTGCGAACACTTACCCCTCGGAAATCATCAGCTCTACAAATAGGGCTTGATTTCTTCTTTTGTTGATTTCTACAATTAAGAATGATAGAGAAAATGTTAATTATTCTCATTAAACTGAAAAGTGTATTGGTATTAAAATGTTTACCAGCATACCCCCTGGAAATCATAAAACTAATATACAATATTAATCCCACAATTAAATACAAAAAATAATACAGTCTTACACGATAGCATTAATGGATAACAAAACAAAGTACTGTTTGAGGTCTGAGAAAGAGGCTGTTGTTGACTTGGAGACAGACCAAGAGAAGGCTGAGAGCCATGACTCCAGGTGGAGATTTTGCCCCAGGGACTGTTGAATATTTTATTAGAGTGATCTAACTGTAGCAAAATGTACCTTGGACAAGACCCTGGGCCTCAGTGTCCTCATCAGTAAAATGAGGAAGTTAGAAGGGTTCATGTCTAAAGTCCTATGCAACTCTGAGGTGTTGTGATTCCTAAATATTGTCTATAGGTCCTTTAGATTTTAAGGTGTCATTAGTGAAAGTGAATTAAAGACAAGCAGCTATAGAAACGAAAGGAGTGTTTTTCACTGTTTATAATCTTAGAATACATCTCCCCTCCCCCCCATCCACTGATTACATTACAACAAAACAAGTAGATCTTATTTTATTCCAGTGACATCTTTTCCCTGCCTCCAGCCTCTCTTTTACATTTTATTCTGTATTCCACTCTCTGATATTTCTTTTCTATATACAATGATTACACTGTGTTACTCCCCTGCTCAAAAACCTTCCATTGCCTCATTAATAAGTCCAAGTTCCTTTGCTTGGCATTAGAAGTTTCCTATAATCTGGTCTCAATCTGCTTTGCCAATCATATCATCTACCACATCCCTATGCTAATTGTCTCTGCCAAGTGAATATTCCATAACCTGAATATATCCTAAACCTTCTTCTGACCCAGTGTCTTTTTCCAGGACCAGCATAAGACAAATTCTACCTCCTACTGCCATCCTGATCTCCCAGGATGTAGAGAACCACTGGTGCAAAAAAACCAAACCAAAACAAAACAAAACAAAAAACCTTCCCCTTAATCTCAGGCCTTCCATCTTCCCTGGCACTTATTTCTTGAGGGAAAAAGAAATTGGTAATGAGTGGGGCTTCCATCCCCTGCTGTGCAGTCTGATGTCTAATCTCCAACCTTCAGAGGGGAAAAAGAATACTGAAACAGAGGCTTCTGACCATCTTGGATCTTATTTATTTCCAGCCTGATCTCTATCTCCTCTGAGAAGAGGGGTAGTGCTTTCCACTCAGTGATAAACAATCCTATACATGATGATACCCTATCTTAGTGAATCTGAACCCCTATCAAAACCCATTTCCCATCCCACAATCCAATTCCTTGTTCCTATCTCCTTCAACCCTCCCACCTAAAAGTTCCAATCTAATCCACCAACCAGAGTTCCCAAGGTCATTGCTCAAGGCAGGAGAGTTAGAATTCTCCTTACTTCCAATTGCCACTTCCAGGTTCTCTATCTCCATCAGTCAGGATCCTCTCCTCAGAAGTTCATGCTATTCATCTCTACCATCAAATCAAAATCCTGCTAGCTGTTGTCTACAGATGGACATTTGCCTCCTTTCCTCAATGATCTGTCTGTCCCATAATTTTTCTCTCTTCCCCTACTCTTGTCCTTATACTTTGGGACTTCAATATTCATATCGATTCTCCTGTCCACTCAGTTGCTCAATATGCTTTATATTAACTACTCCCTCCATTCTTTTTCAACCACACATAAGAATGGTCATACCTTTGATCTTGTAATCACCCACAAATATACCACTTCCATAGTGAAAAATTCCTCAATTCCTTTATTTGATCATATTCTCTTGGGTTTCCACCTCCTCTTCTGCCTTCTTTTACCATACCCTGCTCTTTGTCTACACCATGACCTTCAATCCCTTCACCCCTTCAGTTTCCTTCCCTGCCATTATCCCTGTACTAGCCACTTCCTCATCTCATGTTACTCATTTGCCTTTTGTCACTATCTCCCTCTTCACTCCTATCTTACACAAAGAGTTGGCCTTAGTCCTTACCAAGGCCAAACCCTCTATCTGCACAAGTGATCCCATTCCATTCCATGAATCAGCCTAGGCTTAGTCTCTTGCCTCAGTCCTTTCAGTTCCAGTGGAATGGAATCATTTGTTCAAATGAAGGGTTTAGCTTCCAGAAGATTATCCTCTCTGTCATTCTTAATTCTATCACTTATTTTCACTCCTTTTCTACTGGTTTCTTTCTTACTATCTACAAATATGTGTGTCTTCCCCATCCTCAGAAAACTCTCACTTGATCCTTCCAAACTTGATTTATAATATTTTATGTCTAATATCCTTGAAAAGACTTTCTACAATCAGTGCTGTCCCCTCCCTCTCTTTTTAACCCTTTGAAGTCTGACCCTGACCTCATCTTTCCACCAAAACTACTTTCTCCAAAGTTACCATTATCTCTTAATTGTCAATCCCTTTCTCAATCCACAAATCCAATCTATTGCCAGTACCTATAGATTTCATTTTTGCAACATCTCTCAAATATGCCCCTTTCTTTCTTTTGACATAACTACCATTCTAGCATTAGCTTTCCTTACATCATGA
Organism: Myrmecobius fasciatus; assembly: GCA_023553655.1. NCBI lineage: Eukaryota > Metazoa > Chordata > Mammalia > Dasyuromorphia > Myrmecobiidae > Myrmecobius > Myrmecobius fasciatus. The sequence continues at coordinate 13,951 of JAJPUD010011450.1, read as the reverse complement.
CTGAATTACTGCAATAATTTGCTAGTGTGTCTGCCTGCCTGAAGTCTAAATACTCTAATTTATCCTTCATTCTGCTGCTAGAGTGATTTTTCTAAAATACAAATCTGACCATATTATTTCTTTTCCCCTTCCCACCACACACACACTCTATAAACTCCACAGGCTCCCTATCATTTCCAGGATTAAAAGCAAAAACCTATGTTTGGCATTCAATGTTCTTTATAACCTAACTCCTTCCTACATTTCCAGTCTTTTTACACCTTACTTTCCAACATGTACTCTTCCATCCAGTGACATTGATCTCCCAGGTATCCTCCAAATGAGATACTCCACCTGTCAGCCCTGGGAATTTTCTCTGGCTATCTTCCCAAGCCTGAAATGCTCTTTCTCCTCATCTCTGCCTGTTACCTTCCCTAGCTTCCTTTAAGTTCTAACTAAAATTCCATCTTTTTTTATTTTATTTGCATAACATACATGTGGGTAATTCTTCAACAATAACCCTTACATAGCTTTCCGTTACAAATTTTTCCCCCCGACTCCCCACCCCTCCCCTAGATGGCAGGATATCCACTACATGTTAATTATGTTAAAATATTGGCAAATCGAATATATGTATACATATTTCCAAACTTATCATTGTTGTGCAAGAAAAATCTTATCTACATAAACGATATATCAGATAAAGGAAACACAATGTAAGCAAACATCAATCAAGGAGTATGAGAATGTTATGTTGTGGTCCACATTTCACATCCCTCTCTCTGGGTGTATATGGCTTTCTTCAGTGAACAATTGGAGGTGGTTTGAAACATTTCATTGTTGAAGAGAGCCATGTCCATCAGAATTAATCGTCATATAGTACTGTTGTTGCCGTGTATAATGATCTCCTGGTTCTGCTCATTTCACTCAGCATCAGTTCATGTAAGTCTCTCCAGGCCTCTCTGAAATCATCTTGCTGGTCATTTCTTACAGAACAATAATATTCCATAATATTCATATACCATAATTTATTCAGCCATTCTCCAATTGAAGGGCATCTATTCAATTTCCAGTTTCTAGCCACTACAAAAAGGGCTGCCACAAACATTCTTGCACATGTGGGGCCTTTTCCTTCCTTAGCACATTCTAGGTACTTAATAGATGTTCATTTAATCATATAGACTAATTGACTATTCATTCCTATCTCTATGCCTTTGTTTTGACTAGTTCTTCCTTTTGCTGAGATTTCTAACACACTTTCCCAATTTACAAATGTGAATACATATACTTCCTTTCCATTCATCTAGGCCTTTTTCATTTGTGAAAATCAAGATCAATGTTTATCTCTTCCATTAAACTTCCCCAATGACAACAAACCCATGCCTCTGAACATCTATGATACATATTTGTGGTTCCATTCATTTGAATTTAGCTATGGTACCTTGTGTTGTTATTGTTTTGCATTATATGTGTTGCTTCATACACAGTAGGTGTCCAATAAATGTCTAATGAATTAATTTACCTCTGTGTGTATATTTATTAGTCTCCTCAGCATAAACCTTTCAAGAACAGGAACAGTATAGGCCTCCAGCATGGGTTACCTATTTACTCTTAGTATGGTTTTTGAAAGAAAGCAAATATTGACTATATTAATAACCAAATTAACAAAAAACATATGATAATCTCAATCGATGTAGAAAAAGCATTTGATAAAATCCAACATCCATTCCTATTAAAAACATTAGAGAGTATAGGAATTAATGGACTTTTCCTTAAAGTAGTCGGTAGCATCTATTTAAAACCATCAGCTAGCATCATATGTAATGGTGATAAACTGGAACTATTCCCAAAAAGATCAGGGGTGAAACAAGGTTGCCCACTATCACCATTACTATTCAATATTGTATTAGAAATGCTAGCCTTGGCAATAAGACAAGAAAAAGAGATTAAAGGAATTAGAGTAGGTCATGAGGAAACCAAATTATCACTCTTTGCAGATGATATGATGGTCTACTTAGAGAACCCTAGAGAATCAACTAAAAAACTATTAGAATTAATCCACAACTTTAGCAAAGTTGCAGGATACAAAATAAATCCACATAAATCATCAGCATTTTTATACATCACCAACAAAATGCAGCAGCAAGAGATACAAAGAGAAATTCCATTCAAAATAACTATCAATAGTATAAAATATTTGGGAATATATCTGTCAAGGGAAAGTCAGAATCTATATGAGCAAAACTACAAAACACTCTCCACACAAATAAAGTCAGATCTAAACAATTGGAAAAACATCAAGTGCTCTTGGATAGGTCGAGCGATTATAATAAAGATGGCAATACTACCTAAACTAATCTATCTATTTAGTGCTATACCAATCAAACTCCCAAGAGATTACTTAACTGAACTAGAAAAAATAACAACAAAATTCATCTGGAAAAACTAGAAGTCAAGAATTTCAAGGGAATTAATGAAAAAATGCAAATGAGGGTGGCCTAGCTGTACCAGATCTAAAACTGTATTATGAAGCAGTGGTCACCAAAACCATTTGGTACTGGATAAGAAATAGAGTAGTGGATCAGTGGAATAGGTTAGGTTCACAGGACAAAATACTCAATGACAATAGTAATCTAGTGTTTGATAAACCCAAAGACCCCAGTTTTTGGGATAAAAACTCACTATTTGACAAAAACTGCTGAGATAATTGGAAACTAGTATGGAAGAAATTAGGCATTGACCCACACCTAACACCATATACCAAGATAAGGTCAAAATGGATTCATGATCTAGGCATAAAGAATGGTACCATAAACAAATTAGAACAATGTAGGATGGTTTACCTCTCAGACCTGTGGAGGGGGAAGGAATTTGTGACCAAAGATGAACTAGAGGTCATCATTAATCACAAAATAGATAAGTTTGACTATATCAAGTTAAAAAGTTTTTGTACAAACAAAATGAATGCAGACAAAATTAGAAGGGTAGCAGTAAACTGGGAAAATATTTTTACATCCAAAGGTTCTGATAAAGGCCTCATTTCTAAAATATATAGAGAATTGACTCAAATATATAAGAATTCAAGCCATTCTCCAATTGATAAATGGTCAAAAGATATGAACAGACAATTTTCAGACGAAGAAATTGAAACTATTTCTGGTCACATGAAAAGGTGCTCCAAGTCACTATTGATCAGAGAAATGCAAATTAAGACAACTCTGAGATACCACTACACACCTGTCAGATTGGCTAAAATGACAGGAAATGATGATAACTGTTGGAGGGGATGTGGGAAAACTGGGACACTGATACATTGTTGGTGGAACTGTGAACGGATCCAACCATTCTGGAGAGCAATTTGGAGCTATGCTCAAAAAGTTATCAAACTGTGCATACCCTTTGACCCAGCAGTGTTTCTACTGGGCCTATATCCCAAAGAGATTTTTAAGGAGGGAAAGGAACCCACATGTGCAAAAATGTTTGTGGCAGCCCTTTTTGTAGTGGCAAGAAACTGGAAATTGAAAAGATGCCCATCAATTGGAGAATGGCTGAATAAATTATGGTATATGAATGTTATGGAATATTATTGTTCTGTAAGAAACGACCAACAGGAGGATTTCAGAGAGGCCTGGAGAGACTTGCATGAACTAATGCTGAGTGAAATCAGCAGAACCAGGAGAACATTATACACAGCAACAAGACTATACGATAATCAATTCTGATGGACATGGTTCTCTTCAACAATGATGTGATTCAAACCAGTTCCTATTGTTCAGCGATGAAGATAGTCATATACATCCAGAGAGAGGCCAGTGGAAACTGAGTGTGAACCACAACACAGCATTTTAATGCTTTCTATGAATATTTGCATGCATTTTGTTTTCCTTCTTAGGTTATTTTTTTTCTTCTTCTCTTTCTAGATCTGATGTTTCTTGTGCAGTAAGATAACTATAGATATATATACATGTATTGTATTTGTCATATAATTTATCCTATTTAGCATGTATTAAATTACCTGTCATCTAGGTGTGGGGGTGGGGGGAAGGGGGGGGGAAAGCTTGGAAAAAAAATTTTTTTTGCAAAGGTCAATGTAGAAAAATCACTCATATGTTTTGTAAATAAAAAGCTTTATTAAAAAAAGAAAGAAAGCAAATAAAATTAGCTAGATTGAAATTTTAGTTCTGACCTATTATTTTCTGTTCTTTTCTTCTTTTAAAGACTGAAGTATTTAATTATCAGTTTCTTTTTATCATGATCTGTGGAAAAGAATAATATTTACCCTTTTGAAAAATTGTTTTCTTCCAAATCAAGAGCATAAGGAAGAATTTCAACTTTCCATATCTTCCTGTGCTCTAAGTCCTATCTTACCTATTCATCCATTTCCAACCTATATGAAATTTTTTTTGGTTTTGATTTTTTTAAGTTAAGTGACAGAGAATGAAGATACTCAGGGGAAATAGCAAAAGAAAGAGTATTCTAATCATCTGAATTTAGAGGAGTATCAAACAGAAGAGTTTTATGTACAATCAAAGAGCATACTTGAACTTCACCTGGCCTCTCGTATTCTGGTGTAGCTGGATTGAGAGGGAGAGCCTCCTAAACCCATTTCTCATTTCTCTGAAGCCCATGGTTCTCCAGGTGCATAGCATAAAACCATAGAATTAGAATTGGAAATAACCTCAGAGGTCATTGAAGCCTACTCCTTTAGTTTATAGATTAGTAAACTGAGGCCCAAGGAGGTTCAATGACTTCCCTAAAATTACACAAGCAGTCAAATATCACAGGCAGGATCCAAACCCACTACTTCTTTCTCTGGAACCAGAACTTTTCCCATTTTACAATACTGCTTCCTTATATGGGTGTCTTCTGTTTTTGTCATCTCCTAATATCTCCTAATTCTTGTGCTTTTCCTCTGTTAATTATTTTCTATTCATCTTGTATATAACTTGTTTGTATATGTTTTTCTTCATGTTGCCTCCCTCTTTTGATTGTGAGCTTCTTGAGTGCAGGGATTGACTTTTTATATCTCTTTATATCCTCAGCACTTAGCACAGTGTCTCATACATAGTAGGCACTTAAATGTTGATTAGTTGACTGATTGATTGACAGCCATTGGCTGAGATGGCTGATATTATAGCTTACCCTGCAGGGGAGAGGTTTGCTAATAACAGTATCCCTAATAGATGGAAAGGAAGGGTGCAGATGGCCCTGAAAGTAGCACCTCTGCCAAGAACTAAAGCTGAGGCAATATAGGAGACTGAAAGATGCCCAGGGGACTAAATACTCAGGCAGAAAGAGATATCTGGAGACCCCTGTACTCACACAGCACAAATAGGTGCCATCTGGCAACACAGTTACCAATTTCCAGTTTCTGATCATAGTTTCAGGGTGGAAAAGAGCGTTCATGAGAGAGCAGGGGCCCTACTTGTGTAAAGAGCAAGGAACATGTTCCAGAAACTTTGCTATGTGGCTCTGAGCCAGAGAACAGAAAGAAGAATCACTTCTAACCTTTGGCCTCCACATATAAGCTTGCAGTGGAATATCCAGGGTAGGAGGCCAAAACCATAGGGAAGCCAGCTGTTCAATCACTCTGAATCTGCAGAATCTTCCTTGGGGTACCTATGATTGAATATAGCAACAGTTTATGGACAGCTAGCTAACAGTATGGATCAAGAGCTAGGTCTGGAGTCAGAAACACTCCTGTTCCTGAGTTCAAATCCGACCTCAGACACTAACTCTGTGACATGGGGCAAGTCATTTAATTCTGTTTGCCTCAGTTTTCTCATCTGTAAAATGAACTGGAGAAGGAAATAAAAAATAACTCTGCCAAAAAAGTGGGTTCATGGAGAGTTGAACACAACTGAAAAATGACTGAACAACAATAGCAGCAGTCTACGGAAACTCAACCATACAAAGCCAATAGACCCAAAGGAGAACAGGAACTGGTAAAGCATGGACTAGGGTAGTAGTGAAAAGACAAAGAGAAGAGTTTGTATTTTATACATAGGAAATTTTTTGAGCAGGGTAGTGACAAGACCAGACCTATGTTTTAGGAATAAGACCAAAAAAGCCTATTTCAGAAACTTTGTGAATATTGGTTTGGAAAAGAGAAATTTGAAACAGAATGACCAATTAAGAGCCTGGGAGAGTAATTCAGGCAAAAGGTGACAAGGTTCTACCTCAGAATAGTGGCTTCATGAATAGAAAAAATTGAGATGTATTGTGGAGACAGAATCTACAATACTAGGTAATTAAACAGATATGGGTACTAAATGAGTCTAAATAGTGGAAGATGGCTTTCAGGTGGGACTAGAAGAATTTCAATGCCTTCAAAAAAAGTCTGGAAATCAAAAAGAAGAGAGGATTTGGGAGGTCTGTCTTCCCATTTCCACCATCTAAGTGGAAATGCAGTCCCTCTAAGCACCAAGTAGTTATCATAAAGCCACATACTTTGTTCAGTCATATAGACATTTATTTAACACATACTTTTAACTAGCTTGGTTATCTTTTTCCAGCCCATAACAGATTAAAAACAGAAATCTTGAAACATTGTAAAGAGAAAGGATTACAAACAGATTGGTAAAACCATAGAAGTGATATCTCATACCCTGCTATTGAGGGAAGAGTCCAAAAAATTCAAAAGTGGGCACAGAATTTTGCTATACATTATAGTATAGTATAATATTATGTTCGTAGATGGTAGTCATTAGGAAAAGTTTATGTTTTAGGAAAGGCTGTCCTATAGGCATCTCAAGCTCAGAATACCTCAAATGTTATCTTTCTCCACAAAACCATACCTCTTCTAAACTTTTACCTCTTCTTTAGAATAGGAAAAGAGAACCTTGTACTCTCTCAGTGTTATCCTTAACCCGTTACTTTTCCTCATCCCACAAATCTCATCATCAATAAATCTGTCCAATATTACTTCCACAATATCCTTCACATATTCACACAGGTGCCACCTTAGTTCAAACCTTTATTACATTTGGTCAAGACTGTTGAAATGGCTTCCTATTTTGTCTTCTTCATCATTTCCCCACTGCAATCCAACCTCCATAAACATCCAAAGTGATTTTCTTTAGGCACAGATCTAACCATTGTAACCATTTTATGAACAACAATAGCAGCAGTCTATGGAAACTCAACCATACAAAGCCAATAGACCCAAAGGAGACCAGGAACTGGTAGAGCATGGACTAGGATGGTAGTGAAAAGCCAAAGAGAAGAGTTTGTATTTTATACATAGGAAATTTTTTTGAGCAGGTAATGACAAGACCAGACCATGGCGGGTATTATTAACCAACATTTTAGCAAAGCTTGTGATAAAATATCTCATATTATTCTTATGGAAATTGTGAACAGATATGGATTATTTAAGAATCCAGCTAGATGGAATTGAAACTAGTTAGAAAGTTGGACTCAAGTACTTGTTATTGACTCCATATCAATATTATAGAAGGTTTTGACTAGATCCCCACATCAGTGCTTGATGGTTTCCAACAAACTTCTGTGGTTACTTATTGTTTCTAAGAAAATGTAAATTCCTTGTCTTTTAAATTTTTAGTCTCAATTTATCCATCCAATCTTGTTATATACTAACTTTCTATACTCTCTAACCAGGCCATTTCCATTTCTCATTTCTCTGTGTCTTTATGCAAAATATATGTGCAGAAATTGTCTAAATACATAGAAAATAGCATGAGAAGGCACGATCCTTTTCAGGAAGACCATGTCAGTATCACCAGTAACATAGATGGAAAGAAGGGGAAATCATATCAGGGCAATTTCTCCTCTAGTCTCAAAGAGGAGTTTTGTGCTAGAATTATCTCTCTGCTATCTACCCTTCAATTATTTCTAATACAGGGGTATGATTATTGGGGTTCATAAGAAAAGTCATTTCCTTAATTACTCCTACATGGGCAAAATAATGCTTCTTTTACACAACACCTTAGCTCCTTGCAACAAAACATTGTTTACACAAAAACCTTCACAAATATCAAATATAGAATAAACCCATTAATCCAAGTAAAATTGCAAACTGAAATCTCATGGATGCTAGAGAATACACTAAACTAAATGAATTCTTCAGTTACAAATAAAGTAAGCTATTGGTTCAAACTAGGAAAGAGAATGATCTCACTCAAGTGAAGGACACTTTCAGTAGTCACTGGACTTTCAAGTCTGGGACTGACTTCCCATAGTAATCCACAGATCCCAAGTTTACAATGCATCCTTGGAAACTTCTTACAATTCAAAAATCTCTTTCTTCTAACTACTTTTCTGGAGGTCTTCTCTAGAAGCAGGTATGCAACCAACTAAAATAACATCCCTTACAGCAAGTACACAGATAGTTTAATGATCTTCCATTAAAAAAGTTAGAGGATAGTATGGAATACATTTTAGAAAGATTTCCATCAAAAACAAGAACATTTTGTCTTGTAAAAGAAATAAACTTTAGTTATGTAAAAATTCTTTTATGCAAAACAATTCATTTTTTGACAATGCTGAATAAATGAAGTGTCATCATTTTTATTTAATGTTAATCATATAGTCTAGAACAATGATTTCATTGCTGTGGAGAGCTCCTTGTGAGACAAATCCCTCCACTTAAATAAATCAGTGTTAGTAAGTTGAGTATTCAGAGGTGTAGGTATTTGCCCACAGTCCCATAGGGCAGTGTGCCAGAATCAAGTCTTAAACTCATGTCCTGTATCTGAGATCCTTCTTGCAGAAATTCTTGTTCAAGAGACATCCTGAGAAAGTTTCTATACTTATAATTAAAATCTTATTATTGCAATGGGTAGGTCCCTATGATATGGAGTAAATGATATATAATTAGAAAAGCAGTAGATAAGGAGTCAGGAGACATGGATTCTAATCTTAGTTTTGCCATTTAGGTCCATCCTATCACCTGATACCAAAGAATGTATTGAGTTAAATGCTTTTTTGAGATCTTGTTGAGTTCCAAAATTCCAAGACTTTGAAAACAATGTCAACTCATTTTTAAGGATTGTTTCAAGGATAAAACTCCCAGAATGTCTGAAGGTTGCAGTATTCAAATGAATCACAAGCTGATTTCTTACAATAAAAGATTTCAAAACACATATAGAAAGATGTACAGTCCATCAGATAGGAGATGAATATATAGAATACATAACAATAAAGTGATAGAAATTGAAACATCTCTTTTCAAAATCATTTTCATAATTATGGCCTTCTAATTAGATCAGATAAAGGATAAGCCAAGAGGAAGATTAAGAAGTTTTTAAAAAGCAATATGGGATATCCTTTAATTAGCTATAGTATTGGAAGGGCTATTTCACTTAAAAAAACAAAACTACCATTCTCTCTTTCATACTGTCTTTCTTTTTTAATTTTCCTAAATGGCTGGGCTGCTGCTGTTGAGGATAAGGTATTTAATATGAGTAAGGGTTTAGATGTTCCTCCAAGAACAGGCTGGGCCATGGATTTTGAAATGTCATCTTGATTTGGACTGTTTCCTCTCTAAGTAATTGATTTAATGGGGGATTAGGAAATGAACCTAGAAATAAAACTACCCTAATGAAATGGCCATCGGTCATGCTCTCATAACATGAAAAGCCATTAGTCTGAGGCAGATCTTAGAGTCATAGGCATATTAGAACTAGTAGAAACCTTAGAGATCCATCTAGTCCAGTGGTTCTCCCACCCCACCCATATTATAGATGAGGAAACTGAGGCCTATCTGACTATCCCAAGTCCTTCCAATTTTATGTTTTTTATACTATACTAGTCTTTGAAAGACTTTGTGTTCCAAATTTTTCTCCCTTCCTCCTTTACTTTTCCCTCCTCAAGATAGCAAGCAATCTGAAATAGGTTAAACACGTACAATACTTTTAAACATATTTCCACCTTTGGCATGTTGTAAAAGAAAAATAAGACTAAAGGGGGGGAAGCACAAGAAAAAAAATCAAACAAATGAAAAAAGTGAAAAAAAATTATGCTTTGATCCATATTCATTCTCCATGGCTTTCTCTTTGGATATGGGTGGCATTTTCCACCCCAAGTCTAATAGAATTATTTTGAATCACTGTTTTATTGAGTCCACCACAGTTGGTCATTACATAATCTTGCTGTTACTATGTACAATGTTCTTCTGGTTCTGTTCATTTCACTCAGCGTAAGTTCATGCAAGTCTTTCCAGGCTTTTCTGAAATCAGCCTGCTCATCCTTTCTTATAGAACAATGATATTCCATTATCTTCATATAGAATATCTTATTCAGCCAATCTTCAACAAAAATGAGCATCCACTAAATTTTTAGTTCCTTGCCATTATAAAAAAGAGCTGCTATAAATATTTTTTTGCTCTCTAATTCTGAGGAAGTAATTGGTAATTTTTTTAAAAGGCAAAGGAAGTAGGATATGAAAGTCTGAGTTATGCCACTAACTTGTATTCTAGCATTGGGTAAATTTTTTCTCCATCAAATGATGCTAATAATTTCTATCTTTGCTTTATGGTATAGGATTTTTTTTTGCTTTTTTGTTTGTTTCCCTATCACTTAGCATAGCTTAATAAATGCTCATTGATTGGCATTTCAAGTATTAGAAAGTGAACCTTAAAGTGCTTTCAAAAGTTTATAAAACTACTGAATAGATATGATATATTCGATTATAAATTATTCCAGGACCAACCTCAGTTTTCAGAGAGTTTCTATATTTATTCTGTAACTTCAAAGTTTATAAACATTTATTTTTGACTTTTAACAACTTGGTCTGACAATTAACTCATCTGTGCCACTTTATATATCTCCCCAGAGATTGAGATGACAAATAAGGGAAGACCCACAGGTTAGTCAGCCAACTTTGGTTTGCAAAACTCTATTTTTAAATTTTTTATTTTATTTTAATTTATGGAATAAAACATTTTCATAACATAGTATAATAAAAAAGATGATTGCATATGAAACTGCAACTCTATTATGTACAACTTGCTATTTCTTTTAAATATATAATATAGTTATGTAAATATCTTCTTTTTTTTCTTTTCTCTCCCCACATCCAGCATTGATGATGGTACCATTAGGCAGGCACACACACACACACACACACACACACACACACACACACCAAAATTAAAATATGCATGTATAAACTGCTATATGAGAATAAATATAGTAATACTTTTCATCTCTGGGTTGAAAGAAAACAAAATCTTTCTAGAAATAAAATGGAATTTGTTAGCATAAAAATAATCCCTCTACATTGGATTTAAACAGCAGAATTTTATCAGAGTAGATGTTTGATAAGAAGTTTGGTTTATTCATATGTTCTGAATAATTAAATCATTTGTAGGGGTGGGCATGTTGGTGGGTTTGGTAGGATGGGAGGCAGGAAGAGTGGCATTTCCATCTAAGCAGTAGACATCCTATTAGCAGTGCTTAGCTTTTGTCTCCTACAAGTACCCTGTGCATCATCCCTCACATGTTGTGGGGGGTGGGGAGGATTGTTTTGTACATATTCACTAGGGATAAGAATGTAGAGCATGTTCCCAAGGCTTCCTGTTCTGATATATTCTGAATATTCACATGTGATTATGTGTGCTGAGAACCACAAGTTGCATAATTATATTTAGTGTGTCTGTTCCCACTAGTTCCCACATCCTTAACAAATTCAACATTAAATGGAGGGATCAGATTTTCAAACCAGAATTGAATCACTAGTCATCTAATAAAGTTGGACTTCTAGGCAGGGGCAGAGGGGTCCAAGTTTGCATTAAAATTATGTTTCTTTGAATATATTTGAATATACTGACATTTCACTATTATCCTATTATATATTATTTGCATTACACATATGATCCAGCAATGCTGTGTATTCTGGAGTGGAATTTTCATGGCAATGAAGAGTTACAGTTAGAGTTTAAGGACACTCAGTATAGCTCCTCCTAGCTTTTGAGCCATCTTCTTTTCCATATGTCTAGACCAGGACTGATTCCTTATATAACATGTTCTCCAAGGAGCATCTTCCTCCTTCCTACTTCTCAGGCAAAGCCAGACAGATGGTTAGTTATATTAATAGGTTAGTCACTTTTGACAAAAGTCCCTTGCATTCGCACAGAGGATTAGCAGTTCACTGCCTCACCCTTTTGAGTCAATCCCCAACTTGTGGTCAACAGTTGATTGTGAGCCAAAGAGCTGTTGGAAGACCAATATCTGATTTAATTCAATTTACCCATTTGGGAAGGCAATTCTAAAAGAGAAGTGTAGAATCTGGCTTATATTTTAAAATGTAAATGTCTAAAGGATTTCTGGACTGGGTAGACTCCCATCTCTGCCACCCAGCAAGCTTACTTAGAAGATGATGATGGAAATGCTGGAGCTGGATTTTTCTAGAAGACCTTTTAACTATTTCCTTCCAAAGATTTGGAGATTGTGTATCATTGAAATTAGAGTGCCTCAGACTCAATTCAGAGATGTGTGTCCATGTTCTAGTATATTTCTACATTATCTGAGAAAAATTTTTAGAAGATTACCTTTTAGATAATTATATGAATTGTCCTACTATGAATTAAGAAGGAAAATAAAAGAAAGCCAGATCTGAGATCAAGTTTTTTTTAAACAAAATTGCTAGTCTGTTACTTAGAAGTATTTAATTGGAATAATAATAATAAGATAATAATTATATAGTACCTACTATGTTCCAGGCACTATGCTAAGTGCTTTACAAATATTATTTCATTTAGCCCTCATATTAGACCTATTTTACCCCCATTATTAGTCATTTTTTATTCATGTCTGATTCTGTGACCCTGTTTTGGGTTTTCTTGGCAAAAATGTGAGAGTAGTTTGTCGTTTCCTTCTTCAGTTCATTTTATAGATTAGAGCACTGAGGCAAATAGGATTAAGTGACTTGCTCAGAGTCACACAGCTAGTAAGTGTTTCAGGTCAAATTTGAACTCATGAAGATGAGTCTTCTGTATTCCAGGCCCAGCACTCTATTTATTGGGTCACATAGCTGCCCCATCCCCATTTCACAGATAAGAAAACTGAGGCAAAGAGAGGTTAAATGACTCAGCTAGAAAGTGTCTAGGCCAAACTTGACCTCAGGTTTTCCTGACTTCAAGCCCGGTGCTCTTTCCTCTATGCCACCTAGCTACCTCATGAGCCAATAAACCACAAAGAGTGGAGACAGTGTCATAGAGAATAACTGTTACTACTGAGGTTTTAATTGAATAGAGTGATATTCCTGCTCTAACTCTTAAAGATGTACCCATATATCATCTTCCTGACTACTTGGTTTTCATCATTTCTTATTTCCATTATTTTCCACAAATAAATTTTTCTGTTATTTTTTGCTTCTTTGACCTTAGATAAATAGCATGTCTTCCCTGAGTACTAGTTTCCTCATTTTAAAATATACTTTTTGGTAAAATATTATGATTAAGGTAAGTAAAAGCTAGTTGTCGTTCTATATTTTTATCCTTAATAAACTTCTCTGTTTTATAGAAACAGATGGAATATTTTCTTTCTGAAATGATCTCCAGGTTATCCTGTATATGTCTTGTTTTTACAGAATTATTTTCTTCTTTGTACATTTGATTATATATTGTCTCTCCCATTAGGTTGTGAGTTTCTTAACAATATGAAGAGCCAAAATTTTGAGTAAAGGCAGGAATTTGCCCAACTTCTCCCTCAAACTGCTCCAAATTCCTCTAAATAATGACTTTAAACAAATTTGAGAGCATCAGAATACCCCAAAAGATGGAGTAGAAAATAAGACAACTTAGAAGCACAAAAGAAAAGGTCTATGACACCAGAGGGAGGTCCAATATGCAGTCCTTGTAAAGGGCATGAGCTTGCAATCCTAAACCCAGCTCCAGCCCCTGAATCAGTAGCAGTACTGGTGGCTCCCAGAACTTTCAGCCCAAAAATACCAAAAAGGACCTGAAAGGTCAGCAGAAAAGGTCTGTGGAAGCAGAAAGGGAGCCCAGCA
>JAJPUD010011449.1:25747-54570 GCA_023553655.1 Myrmecobius fasciatus | reverse complement strand
TGGAGAAGTGATTAAAGTGATGATTAGGAGCTATTTGCTCAAATCTATGCCAATAAATTTGACAGTTAAATGGAATAGATGAAGATTTACAAAAATGTAAATTTCCCAGATTAACAGAAAAGGAAATAAATACTTCAAAAGGCCCATTTTAGAAAAAGAAATTGGACAAGACATTGATGAACTTTCTAACAAAAGAAATTCCAGGATCAGATGTGTTTGTAAGTGAATTCTATAAAACATTTTCAAACAATAAATTTCAATACTATATAAACTGTTTGGGAAAATGGGTTAAGAAGGACTCCGACCAAATTCCTTTTATGACACAAATATGGTGTTGATACCCAAAGCCAGAAGAGCTAAACCAGAGTAAAAATTTAGACCAATTTTTCCAATGAATATTGATGCATAGATTTTGAATAAAATATTAGGAAAGAGATTAGAGCAATTTATCACAAGGATAACACAATATGACTAGATAGAATATATAGAAGGATTGCAGGAAAATTATCAATAGAATTGGCTATATTAATAACAAAACTAACTGAAATCATATGATTATCTCAATAGACACAGAAAAAAGCATTTGACAAAATGCAATACTCATTGCAATTAAACAAATTCAGAGAACATAGAAATAAAGGGAATTTTCTTTAAAATTATAAGCAGTGTCTATCTAAAATAATCAAGAAGCATTATGTATAATGAGGATAAGCTAGAAGCCTTCACAATAAAATCATGGGTGAAACAGGGATGCCTATTATCATCAGTATTATTCAATATTGTACTATAAATGTTAGCTTTCATAATAAGAGGAAAAATAAATTTAAAGAATTTGAATAGTCAATGCAGACACAAAACTATCACTGCAGATCACATGATGGTATATTTGTAGAATCTTAGAGAAGCAACTAAAAAACTACTTGGAACTATTAACAATTTTAATAAAGTTGCAGGATATAAACTCACATTAATTATTAACATATATATATGTACATATACATATGTACATATATATATATATATACACATATTACCAACAGAGCCCAACAACAAAAGATAGAGAGCTTCCACTTAAAATAAATGAAGACATATAAAATATTTGGGAGTCTACTTCCAAGACAAGCCTAGGCATTATACGAACAAAATTACAAAACATTTTTCACAGAAATAAAGCCAGATCTTAACGACTGGGAAAATATCAGTTGGTCCTGGGCAGGCCAAGTTAGTATAATAAAAATGACATTTCTTCCTAAATTAATTAACTTATTCCATGCCATATCAATCAAAATACCAAAAATTTATGAATCTTAAATATATGACAAAATTTATCTAGAAGAACAAAAAGTCAAGAATATCAAAATTATTAATGAAGAAATGCAAAGGATGGTAGGCTAGTCATACCAGATCTAAAACTATGTTCTAAAATAGCAATCATCAGAACTTTTTGGTATTGGTTAAGAAATAGAGTGGTTGATAAGTGGAATAGATTAGGTACAGAAGAAACAGTATTCAATGACTACAGTAATCTACTGTTCGATAAATCCAAAGACTCCAGCTTCTGCTTGGGATAAGAATTCATTATTTGACAGAAACTGCTAAATCAAATTTATAAAAAGACAAATCATTCCCCAACTAATAAAATGGTCAAAAGATATGAAAAGGAAATTTTCAGATGAAGAACTTAAAGCGATCAATAGTCATATGAAAAAATTCTCCAAATTACTATTGATTAGAGAAATTTAAATTAAAACTACTCTGAAGTACCATCCCATGCCTGTCAGATTGGCTAATATGACAGAAAAAAAAAATTGGTGAACATTGGAGAAGATGTAGGAAAATTAGAATACTAATGCATTGTCAATGGAGTTGTGAACCGATCCAACCATTCTGGAGAGAAATTTGGAACTCTTCCCAAAGGACAATCCAACTGTGTATATTCTTTGATCCAGCAATGCCTCAATTATGTCTGTATCTCAAACAGAACATTAAAAAATGGGAAATGCCATTTGGTACAATCTCTTTATTTAATAGGTTGAAAATTGAATTCCATAGAAATTAAATGATTAGTCTGAGGTCCCACAGTCACAATTTTTTTGAGTTCTATATTTGGACCTTTCTTATGAATTTAGAAACAATAGTATTTTTTTGAATGCCTGTTTAACCTCTTATTGTCACAAAAACTTAAATACATTTTTCCAAACCAACAGCTTTTCTTATATAATGTAGTTTCATGACCCCAAATATCCCCTGCTCCTATAATCCACATTAATGTTTGTTTAGATCTTTGGTTTTACAGATTCTGGTCTTTGATTTTGAGGGGTGTTTTTTTTGGCCTTTCAATTAGCAAATTAGTCTGTTTGAACAGAGAAATGTAAGGCTGGAGTTGCATGCCTGAAGAATGTTATTCTTTGTATTTGCTTTGGCCCCTGACAATAAGGATTCACTGAAGTTGGCAGAAGGTTTCAGTTTAGCATCCTACCTATTTAAATGAACACTGTACCCTTAATTAAAGTATAATGTCTCTAAAGGAGATGTTATACCAGGCAATCTCTCCCTTGTCAATATGTATGATTCTTTTGTATAGGGTTTTCTTCTTGGTCAATTTCATGTTGATATTCCTAAGTTCATATTCTTCTTCTAAAATCTTTTGCTAAGGGATATGAACAGACAATTTTCAGATGATGAAATTAAAACCATCTCTAGTCATATGAAAAGTTGCTCCAAATCACTATTGATCAGAGAAATGCAAATTAAGACAACTCTGAGATACCACTACACACCTGTCAGATTGGCTAAAATTACAGGAAAAGATAACGATGAATGTTGGAGGGGATGTGGGAGGGCTGGGACACTAATACATTTTTGGTGGAACTGTGAACGTATCCAACCATTCTGGAGAGCAATTTGGAGCTATGCTCATAAGTTCTCAAACTGTGCATACCCTTTGACCCAGCAGTGTTTCTACTGGGCCTATATCCCAAAGAGATCTTAGAGGAGGGAAGGAGACCCACCTGTGCAAGAATGTTTGTGGCAGCCCTTTTTGTAGTGGCTAGAAACTGGAAACTGAAGGGATGCCCATCAATTGGAGAGTGGCTGAATAAATTATGGTATATGAATGTTATGGAATATTATTGCTCTGTAAGAAACGACCAGCAGGACGATTTCAGAGAGGCCTGGAGGGACTTGCATGAACTGATGCTGAGTGAAACGAGCAGAACCAGGAGATCATCATACACAGCAACAACAGTATTTACATGATGATCAATTCTGATGGACATGGCTCTCTGCAATAAAGAATTGTCTCAAACCAGTTCCAATTGTTCACTGAAGAAAACCATATACACCCAGAAAGAGGGACATGAAATATGGACCACAACGTAACATTTTCATGATCTCTATTGACATTTGCTTGCATTGTGTTGCCTTTCTCTGATTCTTTTTTTTTTCTTGTAGATAGGATTTTTCTTGCATAACTTCTCAAGCATTTCAATATTATTAACATGTAGTGGACTTCCTGCCATCTAGGGGAGGGGAGGGGTCTGGGGGTAAAATTTGTATTGGAAAGCTTTGTAAAGATCAATTTTTGGGCAACTACCCATACATATATTATACAAATAAAAAGCTTAAAAAATAAAATAAAATCTTTTGCTATATCCTATCTAGAATCTTGGTTTTGCAAACCCTATGGATTCTCTCTTGATTTTACATCCTGTTTATTGCTCTAAATCTTGAGTTGGACTGAACTTTTTCCCAAGGAGAGTTATTTCCCAAAGGGTCTCTTAATTGCAACCAGTCATCAACACAAATAGACTTCCATCCTGCCTTTTAAAAAGTCTGACTTCCTTAGTCATCAGTTCAAATTTAATTTTCTTCCATGGAAAATATTTTACAAGTATTTTTTTATTTTCTATTTTTTAAGAAGAATTCAGCATGCTTTGAAAAACTTGAGCAATACATGTACATCAAACAAATAATTTCTGGGTTTCTGCAATATTCAAGACCTTTAAGAAAATGCAAAATTTCTTAAGATGTATCTTTTCCCTTATGGAATTTTAAATCTATCTGTAGATAAATTAATATAATTCCAAGAACATATAAAGTAATTGAGGTGACTGGAAAATGATTGATGTACATATTGTTCCCTTTCTGTTATGTGTAGCGAAGCAATAACAACAATACGTGGCTTTTTTAAAAGTAGGGATAAGAAAGAATGAGATATACACAAACACCAACAAGGATCAGGAATAGAATTTATTAGAAAAAAGTATGGGTAATAGTCATTGATCTTAGGCAAAATCAAACTTAAAGATTCAAATGAGAGAAATTTACATTGTATGTCAACTATATTTATATTGTTTTAGGTTCATGTTTATATATGAGTAAATGCATGTTATATACATGTATCTGAGTATATGTAGATATAAGTACATATTTTTCTAGTATATGTTTGTATATAGATACATATGTATATAGATACATATATATGTGTGTGTCTGTAGGTGGGTGTAAATGTATATGCAAATGTATATGCAAATGTGTATATATATGTATATATAAATATATCTATATTTAAACTATAGCCTGCTTGGGGAAGTGGAAGGGATGAAAAGCGAAAAAAATAAAGTCACAATAGTACACAACAGACTACAAAAGAGAAAGCTGCAAGATAGCAAGGAAAAGGTGGACACATGAATATAATTTCATCTACTGCTATATATCCTTTCTGGAACTGATAATTTATTATTATATATTTTGAATCCTCCCTAATGTTCTCTTGGGCACATGACAATGTTTTACACATCTTTAATTTATATATTCTTCATGATTTATAAGATACTTGCTATTTCAGATTACTATTTTAGAATATAGTTTTAGATCTTGTATTGACAGAAACTGCTTTGATTTATGAGATAGGAACATCATTAAAGTCTCAGTTTCTTCCTCTATAGTATGGGGACAATAACAGTACCTGAGGCTTTTGAAGATCAAATGAGATAACATTTTAGATAGTCCTTAGCACAATGCTTGACTTATAGCTTGTGCTTAATAACCGCTTATTTGTTCCTTTTTCTACAATTTGTTTACTATATTTTCAATGTTTCCCTGAAGTGGGTTTTATATTTTCTTGTTACTGTTCCCTAATTCTTGTATTGATTGGCTTTTCACATGTAAAAGATTTGTTTTCTTTCAGTTAGTAACAACCTCCCCCTCACATCTTATACAATGGTTTGTTTTATTGTGCTATAATGTAACTTACTTAAAACAGTGAGCCATATGTTGTAACAAAAACAAATGTGGAAATAGTTAGCAAAACCAACTAGCATATTGACTTTGCTTATAATACATGGAATATACACACTCATAGTCTCTACCAATGCAAAGAAGAGAGATCCATTTTCTCAGTTTTTTTTGGGACCAGCTTTGGTCATTATTTATATATATCTTTCAGTTTTATTTTTATGCTATTCCCATTTACATTGTTGTAAACATTGAATATATCATTCTTATTTAACTGCATCAATTAATTTTCCATGCTTCTTTGAATTTTTCATAGTCTAAAATAGTGCTGTAACATTTTATTTTGGGATAACTAGATGCCACAGTGAATGCAAGGTCTAAAGTCAGGAAGATACATTTTGCTGAGCTCAAATTTGACCTCAGACATTTATTAAATGCGTGACCACAGGCAAACCACTCAAAGCTGTTTGCCACAGTTTACTCATCTGTAAAATGAGCTGAAAAAGGAAATGCCAAACCATTCCAGTATCTTTGCCAAGAAAAGTCCAAATGGGGTGACGTGACTGAAATGATTGAACAACAGCAACAATATTTTAGATTTGCATTTGTCTTATTTGTTTGGAGTAATATTATATAAGATATATTAATTCCTTATTTATTTTGAGCTTTTAGCCTCAAGAAAAATTTTGATGTAAAGATGTTTTATAGATGTTTCTATTCCTATTGTGTGTGTGTATGTGTGTGCATTTTAGTTCTGCAAAAGATTTTTCATTTTTATACAAATGATCTAGTTCTATCTTTTGGGATTGCTTTTGTTTCTTGTTTGTTTAAGAATACCTTCCTTTCACCAAAGTTATAATTGTGAAATTTACCAGTTCTGGTTATCTTCTAACTATAGTATGACTTTTCATATTTAAATCATA
Source organism: Myrmecobius fasciatus (assembly GCA_023553655.1). Classification (NCBI taxonomy): domain Eukaryota; kingdom Metazoa; phylum Chordata; class Mammalia; order Dasyuromorphia; family Myrmecobiidae; genus Myrmecobius; species Myrmecobius fasciatus. The sequence goes on along the minus strand of JAJPUD010011449.1, from coordinate 48,409 downwards.
TTTCCATTTTCTATCAAGACATTGGTCTAAATACAATACTGTCACATAAATTTGTGGCTTTATAGGAATTGTTGTCATATTGCAAATTTTTCTTTAGGTGAATTATATTTTGTTGTTTATGGAACAATTAAGTGGTTGACTTCAAATGCTTTTTATTCTTCCTTATCTAGCCTGTTCAAGTAATTTTCTTTTCTATTTTAACCATTTCAAATAGTTTTGATGATCATTTCTTTGTTATGTAATTTGATGTGTCCAAGTACAATTATCCTTTCTCACTACTTCCCTCCTTTATTTCCTTGAAGATTTTGAACCTTTTGTTCACTCAAATTAATTTTTTAATTAAAGCTTTTTATTTGCAAAACATATGTATGGCTAGTTCTTCAACATTGACCCTTACAAAGCTTTCTGTTACAAAAATTTCGCCCCTAATCCCCTCCCCTCCTCTAGATGGCAGGAAGTCCACTACATGTTAATTATATTAAAATACTTGACAAGTTGAATACATGTATACATATTTCCATACTTATCTTGCTGTGCAAGAAAAATCGTATCTACAAGAAAAAAAAATCTGAGAAAGGAAACTCAATGCAAGCAAACATTGATAGAGAACATGAAAATATTATGTTGTGGTCCACATTTCATATCCCTCTCTCTGGGTGTATATGGCTTTCTTTACTGAACAATTGGAACTGGTTTGAAACATTTCATTGTTGAAGAGAGCCATGTCCATCAGAATTGATCATCATATAGTCTTGTTGTTGCCGTGTATAGTGATCTCCTGGTTCTGCTCATTTCATTCAGCATCAGCGCATGCAAGTCTCTCCAGGCCTCTTTGAAATTGTCCTGCTGGTTGTTTCTTATAGAACAATAATATTCCATAACATTCATATACCATAATTTATTCAGCCACTCTCCAACTGATGGGCATCCATTCAGTTTCCAGTTTCTAGCCACTACAAAAAGGGCTGCCACAAACATTCTTGTACATGTGGGTCCCTTTCCTTCCTTTCAAATCTCTTTGGGATATAAGCCCAATATGCTGGGTCGAAGGATATGCACAGTTTGATAACTTTTTGAGCATAGTTCCAAATTGTTCTCCAGAATGGCTGGATCTGTTCACAGTTCCATTAACGATGTATCAGAGTCCCAGTCTTCCCACATCTCCTCCAACATTCATCATTATCTTTTCCTGTCATTTTAGCCAATCTGACAGGTGTGTAGTGGTATTTCAGAGTTGTCTTAATATGCATTTCTCTGATCAATAGTGATTTGGAGCACCTTTTCATATGACTAGAAATGGTTTTAATTTCATCATCTGAAAATTGTTCATATCCTTTGACCATTTATCTATTGGAGAGTGGCTTGAATTCTTATAAATATGAGACAATTTTCTATATATTTTAGAAATGAGGCCTTTATCAGAACCCTTACATGTAAAGATGATTTCCCAATTTATTGCTTCCCTTCTAATCTTGCCTGCATTAGTTTTGTTTGTACAAAAACTTTTAAACTTAATATAGTCAAAATTATCTATCTGGTATTCAATTAAGAGTTCCAATTCTTCTTTGGACATAAATTTATTCCATCTCCACAGGTCTGAGAGGTAAATTATCCTATGTTTCTCTAATTTGCTTATAATATCACTCTTTATATCTAGATAATGAACCCATTTAGCTCTTATCTTGGTATGTGATGTTAGGTGTGGGTCAAACCCTAATTTCTTCCACACTAGTTTCCAATTTTCCTAGCAGTTTGTGTCAAATAGCATTCAAATTAATTTTGTAATTATTTGTTAAGGTTTTATAAAAATGCTTCTTGTTACATTGGTAAGGCATCAGATCTACAAATTAATTTAGATAGTGTTGGCATTTTTCTTATATTGCCATGGTCCAATGAATATCATTCCAATAATATAATTGTTCTTTATTTTTTAAATTATTTTGTTATTGTATTTTTGAGAGTTTTATGTGTATTCTGGTAGATTAGTTCTGGAATATTTTATTCATTTTGTAGTTAATTTGAATGAAATTTCCCTTTTTATCATTTTCTCCTGATTTTTGTTGCTTCTATGCAACAAATGCTATCGATTTTTGTTGATTCATCTTGTATATTTTGCATCTCTCACTGAATTTTTAAATGTGTTAATAGTTTATTTGCTCCTTCTCTACAATTTTATAAAATAAAAAATGTCATACAAAATAATTTATCTTTACTATATGACTTTTTTTTCTTTTCTCATTACTATTGTTAATATTTTGAGGATCATGTAAAATAATATCAGATATAAAAAATACCAGTGCTTTTGCTGCTATATTTATTGGGAAAGTTTTTAATGTTGTACATTACAAATAATGCTAGATTTTTATTTAGTTATATACTATTTAAAAATTAAAAATGGAATCTTCTTTGCTTAGACTTTGTAGTTGTTTTTTTTTCAAAATCATAAAATAAGGTTATACTTTGCCAAAAGCCCTTTAGGAATCTATTGATATAAACATGCAGTTTGGGGACCTTTATTTTTCTTAAGATATATTTTCATAACTGTCTTCCTGATATAGGATCATCCTTACATCGCCAATATAAGTATTATATTTATTTTGGTTAGCATTTTATTTAAAATGTTTGTGTCAACATTCATATATAATATATACTTATAGTTGTCTTTGCTTTGTCCTTCCTTGCTCTGGGCACTGAGATTATATTTGTGTCTGAAGATAACATGTCATTAATTTTTTTTTAAACATTTGACACATCTGGATCAGGGTTTTGTTTTCTCTTTGGTTCTCTTTGGTTCATTCATTTTTATATTCATAATTTGGATTAAGATGTCTATTTTGTGTTCTATGGATTTGAACATATTATATTTTGTAGATAGTTCTCCATTTCTTTTAACTTTTTATTTTTGCTAATATGGAATTACCTTGTATGCCTACTTGTGTGTATCAGAATGTCATCATGCATAATACTGGCTCAATTAATCCTTATTCAATGAGTGACAAATCTAGCACTATCTTCACATTTGAAAAGGAGAGTGTATCATATCTTAATTAAAAAATTCTGCTTCTGTTAATTTCCTCATAAATGGGCCTGGAAAGTTATAAAGTCACAAGCCATTAGAATTTGTGCGGATGAGAGGGACAGAGTGTGATGATAAATATTTAACAATCAGCTCTCCAGAAGAAAAATGCGCATCATGCACTTTTAAGTTTAATCTAAATTATTTACATTTTCTACATAACTTTCTTAATTTTAGACAATAAACAAAACAATCAAGCTCTTATTTGTAGCTTTTGCCATTTTATGAGGTATAAATGCTGTCTCACACACAAAATTTAACTGTTGGCTCTCGCAAGCCAGTCAAAGTGGGTTCCAATAGCCTTGATTAAGGATCATCCATTTAAAGACGTTCCTGAAGGGAAATGTCCTTTATAATCTGCTTAATAAAGTAAAGCCTTTGCTTGAATTTGTCCAGTGAGGGAGAATCTACTTTTTTCCAAGGCAGCCTATTCCACATTTACATAATTTTCCTCATTAGGGATGCTTTTTTTCCCCCATTGAATCTAAATTTGTTTCTTTCCATTTTCCTCCTAGGGCTCCTATTTCTGATCTTTGAGGCCAAATGAGACAAGTAACTTCACCCTTCTAAATGGCAGCCCTTCAAATCCTTGAAGTCAGTTATTGTATCACTCAGTTCTCCAGGTTAAACATTCCCTGATTCTTTACATGGCATGATTCTGAAGTCTTTTATCCTGGTTTTCCTCCTGAGTCTTTTCTGCACTAAGTGTATGTGTGTAGCAACTATTGCCAGCCTTCAGTCACATCAGTAAACTGATACCTTTGTTACATTAACAGAGTACTAGAAAGAGGTTCTTAACCTTTTGTGTTGTGTGTCATAGACTCATTTGGCAGTGTAGTGTTATCTATGGATTCCTCAGAAAAAATGTTTTTAAATGCATAAACCAAAATGTACACAATTTTAAAAGAAACCAATTATATTGAAATGCAATTATCAACATCATTTTTAAAAATAATCACTCTAGGCTGGAACAAGATTTCATCTGCTAGTTTGGTGGAGAGAGTGTTTTGCTCTTTGCTACTTGTACAATCTTAGACAAATTACTTAATCTCTTTGAGCATTTACAGAATAGAGGGGTTGATCTCTGAGTTTTGAATTCCATGGTCCTGTGAATTAAAGATATCTTTAACCTAATCAGCTTGGTCCGACTTAACCCTAGCATCTTGTGATCACATAGGAAGGGGAAAAGGAGAGACTAAGCATTTATATAGTGCCTATTGTATGCCAGATATTGTGTTAAATGTTTTTTAAAAATCTTATATAAGAACCCTAGGAAGGTAGAAGATATTATTATCCCCATTTAACAACTGGGGAAACTGAGATAAACAGTGATTTACTGACTTGTCAAATATCACACAGCTAGTGTCTGAGGTCAGATTTAAACTCAGATTTTCCTGATTCTAGATCCATTAGGCTATCAATAGCTTCACATAGTTGCAAATGAGTCTAAGTCAGTTTAGGTGTTTTATTTTATTTGGGCCTCAGAACAATCCAATGAGGCTGAGAGTAGAGGTAATATTATACCCATTTTGCAAGGAAGGAAATTGAGGCCAAAAGAAATTAAGTTATTTGCATATGACACCATGCCTTATTATTGCCTTGTTGCTGCATTTGCAAAAATACAAAGCCCCCTTTGATCATTTCCCAATCTATCTTTTGTAAGAGAAGAAAAAAAAATGTGAGTGGCCATATGGCTGACTTTTAATGAATGCAAAATACATAGGCCACACGTGCATATTTCTGGATGGGTGGGCAAATGAGGCATTATGATTTGCAGTTAAATACCAAACTCTGAGAAAAGTCTCCCCTTAGAGACCACTTCTGTGTGGCTGTGTATCTAAAAAAAAAGGCAATGGTTCAGAGGATGCAGCAAGTAGCAAAGCATACTTAATGACGTGTTCCAGGGAGGAAATTAAGGTTGGCACTGTTGAGGTATTAAACTTAGTAGAGCAACACGTAAGGATTAAAGAGGAAAATTTCAGAGAGAGAACTCATTCTTCTATGATGACACAATTGTAAGAGAAAGTGGACTCTGACAATGTGATTTACTGAAAGCTCTAAAACATAATACGTTAGAGTGGCTGTGTATCAAAGTTATTTTTCTGTTCTATTACCTTTAATGAATAGGGTAGATCAGTGAATATATTCAGTGGAAAATGGCTCAGTGAATTTCTGATAAGGGAAAAAAAATAGCCCCCAAAAGAGCAAGATTTCATTCAGTTTTCTTTTTTCCTTATGGCTAATATTAATGACAATAGCTGGAATTTGTATAGTTCTTTATGATTTCTAAGTCATTTTATGTGTTTTATCTTATTTGGGCCTCAGAACAATCCAATGAGGCAGAGAGTAGAGGTAATATTATACCCATTTTGCAAGGAAGGAAATTGAGGCCAAAAGAAATTAAGTTATTTGCCTATGATACCATAGCTGGTAAGAGGTTAGGTTTGGATATCAAATCCACTTCTTTTTTTATTTTTATTTTTTTAAAATTTTTTTTTATTAAAGCTTTTTATTTGTATAACATATGTATGGGTAGTTCCCCAGCATTGATCTTTACGAAGCTTTCCATTACAAATTTTACCCCCAGTCCTCTCCCCTCTCCTAAATGGCAGGAAGTCCATGACATGTTAATAATGTTGAATTACTTGAGAAGTTATGCAAGAAAAATCCTATCTACAAGAAAAAAAAGAAAATCAGAGAAAGGCAACACAATGCAAGCAAACATCAATAGAGATCATGAAAATGTTATGTTGTGGTCTATATTTCATATCCCTCTCTCTGGGTGTATATGGTTTTCTTCAGTGAACGGCTGGAACCGGTTTGAAACAATTCTTTGTTGCAGAGAGCCATATCCATCAGAATTGATCATCATGTAATACTGTTGTTGCTGTGTATGATGATCTCCTGGTTCTGCTCGTTTCACTCAGCATCAGTTCATGCAATTCTCTCCAGGCCTCTCTGAAATCGTCCTGCTGGTCGTTTCTTACAGAGCAATAATATTCCATAACATTCATATACCATAATTTATTCAGCCACTCTCCAATTGATGGGCATCCCTTCAGTTTCCAGTTTCTAGCCACTACAAAAAGGGCTGCCACAAACATTTTTACATATGTGGGTCCCTTTCCCTCCTCTAAGATCTCTTTGGGATATAGGCCCAATATAAACACTGCTGGGTCAAAGGGTATGCACAGTTTGATAGCTTTTTGAGCATAGCTCCAAATTGCTCTCCAGAATGGTTGGATCCGTTCGCAGTTCCACCAACAATGTATTAGTGTCCCAGTTTTCCCACATCCCCTCCAACATTCATCGTTATCTTTTCCTGTCATTTTAGCCGATCTGACAGGTGTGTAGTGGTACCTCAGGGTTGTCTTAATTTGCATTTTTCTGATCAATAGTGATTTGGAGCAACTTTTCATATGACTACAGATAGTTTTAATTTCATCATCTGAAAATTGTCTGTTCATATCCCTTGACCACTTATCTATTGAAGAGTGGCTTGAATTCTTATATATATGAGACAATTCTCTATATATTTTAGAAATGAGGCCTTTATCAGAACCATTAAATGTAAAGATGATTTCCCAATTTGATGCTTCCCTCCTAATCTTGTCTGCATTAGTTTTATTTGTACAGAAACTTTTTAACTTAATATAATCAAAATTATCTATCTGTTGTTCAATTAGGAGTTCCAGATCTTCTTTGGACATAAATTTATTCCTTCTCCACAGGTCTGAGAGGTAAACTATATTACGTTCCTCTAACTTGTTTACAAAATCACTCTTTATATCCAGATCATGAACCCATTTAGATCTTATCTTGGTATATGGTGTTAGGTATGGGTCAAGCCCTAATTTCTTCCACACTAGTTTCCAATTTTCCCAGCAGTTTTTGCCGAATAGTGAGTACTTATCCCAAAAGCTGGGGTCTTTGGGTTTATCAAACACTAAATTGTTAAGATTATTGCCTAGATTGTCCTGATAACCTATCCTGTGCCACTGATCGACTGCTCTATTCCTTAGCCAGTACCAAACGGTTTTGATGACCGCTGCTTTATAATATAGTTTTAGATCTGGTATAGCAAGGCCACTTTCATCTGCCTTTTTTTTTTCATTAATCCCCTTGAAATCCTTGACCTTTTGTTCTTCCAAATGAACTTTGCTACTATTTTTTCTAGATATCAAATCCACTTCTACCTGACAAAAGGTTTATCACAATTGGTTGCCTCTCAGTATTTGCTTAATTTTTTTCTATAATCAATATTTTTTATTCCACATGCTTAAAGTTGTATATTTGAATGATCAGTGTAAATGTGCACATATGTGTTCAAAAATTCTTTTACTTATTGGTTTTTCATTCTAATAAACCACCACCACCACCACACCACCACCACCCCTCCTTCCAAAACATAGCAAGCATGGAAGAAATGACAATTTCACAGAACTAGGTTCCAATCATTTAATCTGTGGCCTTGAAAGAACTAAGACCTCCCTTTCAAAGGTTTCAAGCTGAGTTAAAACCAACAGTTTTATTTTCAGAGTTAAAATGTAGAATTGTTTGCTAGGATTTCAGGTGTATTTCTTTTGTCCAATTTGGTTGGCAGAAGTAAAAATAAATTCTTCCCACTTCCAGATAACTAGTTTTTGAAAACAATTTCCCATCTGGGGCAACTAGGTGGTACCATAGTGCACAGAATACTAGACCTGAAGTCAGGAGGACTCACCTTCCTGAGTTCAAAACTAGCCTCAGTTGAGTGATGCTGAATAAGTCACTTCACTCTGTTAACTTCAATTCCTCATCTCTAAAATGAGTTAGAGAAGGTAATGGCAAACTACTCCAGATATATTTGCCAAGAACACACTAAACAGAATCATAAAATGATTGAAATGATTGAACAACAATCTCATATGAATTCTTTCCCATCTTCTAACTTCACTTTAACATCTCCTTAGGTTAATGTTGATCCCCTCATGCTATTTTCATAAAAATGCTACATTCTATTTCAATATGACCTCTTAGCAACAGATCAGAGAGGGTTTATGATAGGAAAACATGTTACTTAGTTTTTGAAGAGTTGCTTTATGCAGTGGTAAGTACATTGGCTCAAATCCTATCACTGATGTTTATTATATATATGCTCTTATAAAGTCAATCCCTTAGCAACATTGGGAGTTAGAATCCTGGGATGGATTGAGCCTAGGTCTGAGCCAGCATGCTCATTGTTAAATGTTTATATTATTATGCTCTCCCCACTTTACACCTCATTATAATGTGAATGTGATCAATGGTCATTAAAGGTTTTTCGGTAGAATAAAAACTGGTACATCCTTAAGGTCCTGAAAGGTCTCTATCACATAACGGAGGCTTGACTGTATAACTGTTATCCAAGCACCAACATGATTAAACTTAGACTCAACAACAGAAGACTCACAACAATGCTACCACGATCACGCCCCCTCCAGGTAGTCTTTTATCAAGGTATAAAGTAGTTACCATCTGAGTTTGTGAAGGGTGTATTGACACCCATGAAATCATGGATCATTAAACTATTGGAACATGATCCATACCAAGTAAAACACTTAGAATGAATCATTCTCCCTTCCTTGAACACTATCTTTCACAATATCAAGGAGTAAGGCCCTAAGGAAAATCACAAGGAGAGGTCTTATATTTGTGATTTTTTTTTCTCTTTGTGAGGAAACTCTATCTGTGACTTCAACCTGTCATCCTCTCTAAAATTTATAGACTTGGAGAATTGCCAAGAGTATAGAGTGTTAAATAACGTACTGAGTGTCACAGTAAGAATGTGTCAGAAATGAGACTTGAACACAGTTATCACTGTTTAGTGAATGGCTCTCTATCTTCTATGTGAGGCCCTTCCCAATAATATTATCGCAGTTAATACTTTTTAATATTGTTCTTTATAACAGTGGTCAAGGAAAGTGATAAATCTTCTTAGGCATCCTTAATAATATTTTTTAGGGAGCAGTTGAAAAAATGTACTTGACTTGGAGAATATTTTTTTTTACTATAGGAAACAAAGAATATAAGGAATTCAGAGAAACATGGGAAAACATGTATGAACTGATACAGAAAGAAATAGAACCAGAATCATATTATTTATATTTATTGATTATAGCAATGTAAACAAAAAGAATATCAAAACAAAACTGAATGTCATATAATTTTAATGACCAATCTTGGCCCTAGAGAATATATAAAAAAATTTCCTTCCTCCTTTACTTGAAGTGATGACATAATATATTTGCAGAATGTTAGTCAGAAATGATTTTTTTTATTTGCCTTTGTTTGTTATAAGGAAGATTCATGGGTGATTGGGTGGTAAGTATATTCAGAATTGACTTTTTTTAAGAACCATTGGAAAAATGTTAATAACAGAAGAAAACGTTCATTTTGATTGAGACAATAGACATTTAACAGTGTCACAGAATTTGAGAGCTAGAAGGGAATCTCATTAGCTATCTTTTCCAACTCTTGAAAAAAAAAAGAATGCCCAATTGAACATCCTTGAAAAGTGGTTGTCCATCCTTTATTTTAAGATCTACAAGGAATGTAAGCTTAACACCTCTCTAGATAACCCATTCTACTTTTCAATAGTTCTGGTTAATTGGAAGATTTCTCTTTAAAAAGCTGAAATGTACTTCTTCGCAGCTTCCATCTACTGCTCTTGGTTTTCATTTTGGGGTCAAATAAAGCAAATCTAATCCCTCCTGTATATGACAACCCTTTAAATATTTGAAGACAGTGTTTCTCTTCTGAGTCTTCTCTTCAGGCTATTTAGTGCTCATATATTCCAATTAATGAGTCTTCTGAAATATTTATCTATAAATTTTTAAAACCATTCTTATTTTTAAAATCCCAGAAAAAGAGGCAATAGATTTTTTCTGTTGACAGAAAATATGTAAGATAGACAGCTACAAATATGTTTATGTACATATAATTTTTTTAAATTATATATATGCATATGCAGATCTTTGGTTATGAGAGATACAGAGACAATGAGACAGAGATTAGCTACAATTCCCTGGGCAGATTCACAACTCCTAGATCACATTAGATCTCAACAGACAGTATGCATAACTTTCAGGTGTGCATAAAAATCCCTTGAAAAATCAGAGCTTTTATTCACATGTTTGTTTTTCAGATGGCCAGCAATGATTAGAAAATTACCATCTCTAATTTGGGCTCTTAAAATTCAGGGCTTCATTTTAGTTACCCAAGTGTGGCAGAATCTACACTTGGGAAAATTTGGTCTTTATTTTTATATTTTTTTTATTCATGGCAACTATAACCACAAATAACCATAATAGGCTTTCCCCCACCTCTTCCATTAAAAAAAAAAAAACAAATTGGTAAAGTAAATTACTTCTGGGCTGAAAGCTTGCTCTACATGCCAAATGTGTTTTGAAAGCCAAGTTCCATTCCAAAGTTAGGTTTTATGGGCAATTGAAAATAAAGGTTTATATTGTAGAAATCCTGACAAACCTCTCCAGCATGGTGAGGAGCCAGCAAAGCTATCATCATGTAGATGCTCTTTTGGATATGATTCTTCAGTTCTCTTTTCAAAGGCATGGAGGTATTTGCAGATATTCCCCATGGTTCTAAACAGGAAAGAGAAACAGAAAAGAGGAGGGATGCTTGAAGTTGCTTCAGTAATGGGGAACTGATGGTGGTCTTTGCTAGCAATGAATTTTGAATCCTTTATAAAATATCTTCACTGTGATTTCTTGTTTGTCATGCAAAATTTGTCCCATGTAGTATTCCCCCAGTGTGCTTTTTGAAAGAAAGCTTTCAACAATGAGAAAAGCCACCTTTTACCTTTCACTGATAGTAACACCTCAAAGGAATGTTTTGCTATTAGAAAAAATTTACAATAAAATTCTCCCTGAAACTTCCCCCTCCAATCTTCCTCTCTCTGTACTCAGGATTTATATCCTCAATTTTTTTTTTGTATTCAAATAGTAGGGGATTCATAAGATCACAAATCAAGAGTTGACAAAGGCCTTCAAAATATTTCTGCAACCCCCTAATTTCTTTTATTAAACAGGGAACAGAGTGAGCGTAAGTCTTGGTTAAATCCTACAAATAGTATATACTAAAGACAGAATTTGAATGTATGTCTTGAGGAAAATTGATTATGCTATATTAATAACCAATATTACTTTGTAATTCATTCTAATACTCATTCCATCAAACCCCATTTCTCATCATATCAAAAGAGACCTTTCCCAGGCAGAACTAAAGGCATGGATAAATAATGTGTTCACTTCTATCTTTCTTCTGCATTTGCTTATTAATTAACCAATTTAAAGAGGTACCCCTCCTTTTGTTTACCTATGAACAGAAGAACCAGCTTGAGAAGAGTTCCTCCTCAGGGCAGTGCTCCTGTCCTTGCTTTTCCTCTTTAAAGTAAGGGGGTATTTAGTCTCTAAAGGCTAAAGGAAGGGGTGTGGGAAATGAGGAACCCTAGACCCTGAGGTGCTTCTGTTTTTCTATTACTTGAATCTCATAAAGCAATGAACATTCCTTGATTGTCAGAGAAGAAGTCATGATCAGCCATACCTGAAGACCAGCCCACTTTCCACACCTGCAGGTAATCATAAGACTTTTCTCGGGCTCAACCACCTCTCCACCTTGAACATCTCAATAAATAAGTTCTTTTTAATCCCTTTGGAGTCACTCACTCCACTGCAGGAGGAATAGTTTGACTCATTTTTATAAAATATATATCACTGTTTTTTTTTTGTTTTTTGTTTTTAAATTTTATTTTATTTGCAAAACATATGTATGGGTAATTCTTCAACATTAACCCTTACATAGCTTTCTGTTACAAATTCCCCCCCCCAACTCCCCACCCCTCCCCTAGATGGCAGGATATCCACTACATGTTAATTATGTTAAAATACTTGGCAAATCAAATATATGTATACATATTTCCAAACTTATCATTGTTGTGTAAGAAAAATCGTATCCAGAAAAGACATATCAGATAAAGAAAACACAATGTAAGCAAACATCAATCAAGAGTATGAGAATGTTATGTTGTGATCCACATTTCACATGCCTCTCTCTGGATGTATATGGCTTTCTTCAGTGAACAATTGGAAGTGGTTTGAAATATTTCTTTTTTTTGTTTTTTTTTAAATTTTTATTTTATTTGCATAACATATGTGTGGGTAATTCTTCAACAATAACCCTTACATAGCTTTCCGTTACAAATTTTTCCCCCCAACTCCCCACCCCTCCCCTAGATGGCAGGATATCCACTACATGTTAATTATGTTAAAATATTGGCAAATCGAATATATGTATACATATTTCCAAACTTATCATTGGTGTGCAAGAAAAATCTTATCTACACAAACGATATATCAGATAAAGGAAACACAATGTAAGCAAACATCAGTCAAGGAGTATGAGAATGTTATGTTGTGGTCCACATTTCGCATCCCTCTCTCTGGGTATATATGGCTTTCTTCAGTGAACAATTGGAGGTGGTTTGAAACATTACATTGTTGAAGAGAGCCATGTCCATCAGAATTGATCGTCATATAGTACTGTTGTTGCCGTGTATAATGATCTCCTGGTTCTGCTCATTTCACTCAGCATCAGTTCATGTAAGTCTCTCCAGGCCTCTCTGAAATCATCTTGCTGGTCATTTCTTACAGAACAATAATATTCCATAACATTCATATACCATAATTTATTCAGCCATTCTCCAATTGAAGGGCATCTATTCAATTTCCAGTTTCTAGCCACTACAAAAAGGGCTGCCACAAACATTCTTGCACATGTGGGGCCTTTTCCTTCCTTTATGATTTCTTTGGGATATAAGCCCAATAGAAATGCTGCTGGGTCAAAGGGTATGCACAGGTTGATAACTTTTTGAGCATAGCTCCAAATTGTTCTCCAGAATGGCTGTATCCGTTCACAGCTCCACCAACAATGCATCAGTGTCCCAGCCCTCCCACAACCCCTCCAACATTCATCATTAACTTTTCCTGTCATTTTAGCCAATCTGACAGGTGTGAAGTGGTATCTCAGGGTTGTGTTGATTTGCATTTCTCTGATCAATAGTGATTTGGAGCACCTTTTCATATGACTATAAATAGTTTTAATTTCATCCTCTGAAAATTGTCTGTTCATATCCTTTGACCATTTATTGATTGGAGAATGGCTTGAATTTTTATAAATATGAGACAATTCTCTATATATTTTAGAGATGAGACCTTTATCAGAACCCTTAAATGTAAAGATGATTTCCCAATTTATTGCTTCCCTCCTAATCTTGTCTGCATTGATTTTGTTTGTACAAAAACTTTTTAACTTAATATAGTCAAAGTTATCTATCTGGTTTTCAATTAAAAGTTCCAGTTCTTCTTTGGACATAAATTTATTCCATCTCCACAGGTCTGAGAGGTAAACTATATTATGTTCCTCTAACTTGTTTACAAAATCACTCTTTATATCCAGATCATGAACCCATTTAGATCTTATCTTGGTATGTGGTGTTAGATGTGGGTCAAGCCCTAATTTCTTCCACACTAGTTTCCAGTTTTCCCACCAGTTTTTGTCAAATAGTGAATACTTATCCCAAAAGCTGGGGTCTTTGGGTTTAGCAAAAACCAAATTGCTATAGTTATTGTCTAGTTTGTCTTGTGATTCTATCCTATTCCACTGATCGACTACTCTATTTCTTAGCCAGTACCAAATGGTTTTGATGACCGCTGCTTTATAATATAGTTTTAGATCTGGTACAGCAAGTCCACCATCTTCAGCCTTTTTTTTTCATTAATCCCCTTGAAATTCTAGACCTTTTGTTTTTCCAAATGAACTTTGCTACTATTTTTTCTAGATCTGTAAGATAATTTCTTGGGAGTTTGATTGGTATGGCACTAAATAAGTAAATTAGTTTGGGTAGTATTGTCATTTTTATTATATTCTCTTGTCCTACCCATGAGCATTTTAAGTTTTTCCAATTGACTAGGTCTGATTTGATTTGTGTGGAAAGTGTTTTGAAATTTAGTTCATATAGTTCCTGACTATCCCTTGGCAGATAAATTCCCAAATATTTTATACTATCAACAGTTATTTTGAATGGAATTTCTTTTTGTATCTCTTGCTGCTGAACTTTATTGGTAATATATAAAAATGCTGATGATTTATGTGGATTTATTTTGTATCCTGCCACTTTGCTAAAGGTGTGAATTGTCTCTAGTAGTTTTTTAGTTGAGTCTCTAGGATTCTCTAAGTATACCATCATGTCATCTGCAAAGAGTGATAATTTGGTTTCTTCACTACCTACTCTGATTCCTTTTATCTCTTTTTCTTCTCTTATTGCTAAAGCTAACATTTCTAATACAATATTAAATAGTAATGGTGACAGTGGGCAGCCTTGTTTCACTCCTGATCTTATTGGGAATGGTTCTAGTTTGACTCCATTACATATGATGCTTGCTGAAGGTTTTAAGTAGATACTACTTATCATTTTAAGGAAAAGCCCATTTATTCCTATACTCTCCAGTGTTTTTAATAGGAATGGGTGTTGGATTTTATCAAAGGCTTTTTCTGCATCTATGGAGATAATCATATGATTTTTATTAATTTGGTTATTAATATAATTGATTATGCTAATAGTTTTCCTAATATTGAACCAGCCCTGCATTCCTGGTATAAATCCTACTTGGTCATGATGTATTATCCTGGGGATGACTTTCTGTAATCTTGTTGCTAAAATCTTATTTAAAATTTTTGCATCAATATTCATTAGGGAAATGGGTCTATAGTTTTCTTTCTCAGTTTTCTCCCTACCTGGTTTAGCTGTCAGCACCATATCTGTGTCATAGAAGGAATTTGGTAGTACACCTTCTTTCCCTATTTTTTTGAATAGTTTATATAGTATTGGGATTAATTGTTCCTTGAATGTTTGGTAAAATTCACATGTAAATCCATCTGGTCCTGGAGATTTTTTCTTAGGGAGTTGATTAATAGCTTGTTCTATTTCTTTTTCTGAAATAGGGCTATTTAAATAATTTATTTCCTCTTCTGTTAATCTGGGCAATCTATATTTTTGTAGATACTCCTCCATTTCATTTACATTCTCAAATTTATTGGCATAAAGTTGGGCAAAGAAACTCCTAATTATTACTCTAATTTCCTCTTCATTGGAGGAAAGTTCTCCCTTATCATTTTTGAGACTAATAATTTGATTTTCCTCTTTTCTTTTTCTAATCAAATTAACTAAAGGCTTATCTATTTTGTTGGTTTTTTCATAAAACCAACTCTTACTTTTATTTATTAATTCAATAGTTTTCTTATTTTCAATTTTATTGATCTCCCCTTTAATTTTCAGAATTTCCAATTTGGTATTTAATTGATGGTTTGTAATTTGGTCTTTTTCTAGCTTTTTTAATTGTAAGTCCAGTTCATTAATCTTCTCCTTCTCTGTTTTACGCAAGTAAGCATCTAGAGATATAAAATTACCCCTTATAACCGCTTTAGCCGAGTCCCACAAATTTTGGTATGTTGTCTCATTGTTGTCATTCTCCTGGATGAAATTTTCGATTGTGTCTATAATTTGCTCTTTCACCCATTCGTTCTTCAGGATTAGATTATTTAATTTCCAAATAACTTGTGGCCTATTTTCTCCTGGCCTTATATTACATGTGAGTTTTATTGCATCATGATCTGAGAAGGATGCATTTACTATTTCTGCTTTTCTGCAATTGATTTTGAGGTTTTTATGCCCTAACACATGATCAATTTTTGTATAAGTTCCATGAACCCCTGAGAAAAAAGTATACTCCCTTCTATCACCATTCAATTTCCTGCAGAGATCTATCATACCTAACTTTTCTAGCCTTTTGTTAACCTCCCTAACTTCTTTCTTATTTATTTTGGAATTTGATTTATCTAATTCTGAGAGAGCAAGGTTGAGATCTCCCACTAGTATAGTATTACTGTCTATTTCTCCTTGCATCTCTCTTAACTTCTCCTCTAGGAATTTGGATGCTATACCACTTGGTGCATATATGTTAAGTATTAATACTGCTTCATTGTCTATGGAACCCTTTAGTAAAATGTAGTTTCCTTCCTTATCTCTTTTAATTAGATCTATTTTTGTTTTTACTTGATCCGAGATAAGGATTGCTACCCCTGCCTTTCTTTGTTCACCTGAAGCATAGAAGATTCTGCTCCAGCCCTTTACCTTCACTCTGTATGTATCTCTATGTTTTAGATGTGTTTCTTGTAAACAACATATTGTAGGATTCTGGCTTTTAATCCAGTCTGCTACCCGCTTCCGTTTTATGGGAGAGTTCATCCCATTCACATTCACAGTTAAAATAACTATATCTGTATTCCCTGCCATCTTATTTACCCAGAGTTATGATTTTCTCTTCCCTTTCCCCTCTCTCCCTTCCCCCCTCCCCAGTACTTTGCTCTTGAAGACCACCTCCCACCAATAATCCTCCTCCCTTTAGAGTCCCTCCCTCCCCTTTATACCTTTCCCCTAATCCTTCTATTAGTTTATCCCTTTCCTTTTCTTCCCTCCCTCCTACCTTCCCACAAGGAGGGTCAGTGCTTTCTTTGAAGCCAAATGTGTCTGATATACTCTCTTAGAGTCCAATCTAATGAGAGTAAGGTTTACACAATCAATACTCATCGCCCTCCCTTCTTCCCCTCAATTATATTAGATCTTCTATGTCTCTTTATGAGATTTTGCCTTATTTTACCTCCTATATTTTTACTTTATTTTGCCTCCTTTTCCCCCCTCCCCCCTTTTTCTTTTTCAGTATGGTATCCCTTCCACCTCTAATATCTTTTCCATTATTATCAAAGAAAAATCAAATTATACTGCCATTCTTTAAAGGATAACTATAGTAGGAATATAGATCTCAAGAGTTTTCCTTTTTACCTTTTTATGTTTCTCTTGAGTTCTCTATTTGGACGTCAAATTTTTTGTTCAGATCAGGTCTTTTCATTAGAAATATGTGAAATTCTCCTGTATCATTGAATGACCATCTTCTTCCCTGGAAGATGATGCTCATTCTAGCTGGATAACTTATTCTTGGCTGTAAGCCAAGTTCTTTTGCCTTTTGGAATATCTGGTTCCAGGCCCTTCGATCCTTCAATGTGGAAGCTGACAGATCCTGTGTAATTCTAATGACAGTTCCTCGGTATTTGAACTGTTTCTTTCTAGCTGCTTGCAATATCTTTTCCTTGGTGCGATAGTCCTGAAATTTGGCCACAATATTCCTTGGGGTTTTAATTTTGGGGTCTCTTTCTGGAGGTGATCGGTGAATTCTTTCAATGCCAATTTTGCCTTCTGATTCTAAAACATCAGGGCAATTCTCTTTCATGATTTCCTGGAAGATAGCATCCAGGTTCTTTTTTTCATCGTGGCTTTCAGGGAGTCCGATAATCCTTAAATTGTCTCTCCTGGATCTGTTTTCCAAGTCAGTTGTTTTTCCTAGGAGATATTTCATATTTTCTTCTATTTTTTCATTTTTTTGTTTTTGTTTAACTGATTCTTGAAGTCTTATTGAGTCATTTACTTCTATTTGTTCAATTTTAATTTTTAAGTATTATTTCCTTCAGTTATCTTTTTTAGCTCCTTTTGTAGCTGGCCAATTGAATTTCTGGATTCAATGCATTCTTTTTCCATTTTGCCAGTTTTATTTTTCAGTGAATTGTTGTCTTTTTCCAATTCACCAATTTTGTTTTTCAGTGAACTGTTTTCTTTTTCCAATTCACCAGTCCTATTTTCCAGTTTTTGATATTTCTGTTGCCCTGATCTCAATTTATTTCCCCATTCTTCTTCTAGCTCTCTTTTGAGATTCTTAATGCAATCATCCAGGTAAGCCTTCTGAAAGGGAGACCAACTTAAGTCTGCCTTTGTGGCTTCATCTGGGATTGTTTTCATAATGTCAGGATCTGGGGACTGTTCTATTTTTTCTCCGTAAAAGCTTTCTATGGTGAGAGCTCTGTTCTGCTTCTTGCTCATGATTTAAAGTTGGGATATTGGTCAAAAGCCGAGAAAACTGCAACAATTTATATTTGCCCTGGGGCAGTTTGCCGAGTTGACTTCCGGTCTGAGGCTGGTCGGGCTAGATTCGCACCAGGACCACGTTTTCAGCTGTTCTCATCCACCCCCTTCCAAAGGCAGATCTGCCAAAGCACCTGCCCGCAAGCAGAGCAAAGTGGCCCAGGCGTCTCCCAGGGGCTTCCTGGGTGCCCAAAATCCGCCCCTCTATCACAGCCCTGACTTCCACCCAGGCTGGAGTCTGATCGCGACCAGAGGCCGATTTCCTCTGAGGCTAACCTTCTCCGGAGTTCTTTCAAGGTAGATCTTTTATAGAAGTGCGTTGTAGTCCAAATGCTTGGCGAGGACCTCACTCGGAAACCAGTTTTAAGGCTTACTTTGTCTGGGTTTGAGGGAATGTTGGAGGGAGTTCACAGAGAAAGCTGTCCGCAGTTCGCCATCTTGGTTTGAAACATTTTGTTGTTGAAGAGAGCCATGTCCATCAGAATTGATCATCATATAATATTGTTGTTGCCGTGTATAATGATCTCCTGGTTCTGCTCATTTCACTTAGCATCAGTTCATGCAAGTCTCTCTAGGCCTCTCTGAAATCGTCCTGCTGGTCATTTCTTACAGAACAATAATATTCCATAATATTCATATACCATAATTTATTCAGCCATTCTCCAATTGATGGGCATCCATTCAGTTTCCAGGTTCTAGCCACTACAAAAAGGGCTGCACAAACATTCTTGCACATGTGGGGCCCTTTCCTTCCTTTAGGATTTCTTTGGGATATAAGCCCAATAGAAATGCTGCTGGGTCAAAGGGTATGCACAGTTTGATAACTTTTTGAGCGTAGCTCCAAATTGCTGTATCCGTTCACAGCTCCACCAACAATGCATCCGTGTCCCAGCCTTCCCACATCCCCTCCAAAATTCATCATTAACTTTTCCTGTCATATTAGCCAATCTGACAGGTATGTAGTGGTACCTCAGGGTTGTCTTGATTTGCATTTCTCTGATCAATAGTGATTTGGAGCACCTTTTCATGTGACTGACTACAAATAGTTTTAATTTCATTCTCTGAAAATTGTCTGTTCATATCCTTTGACCATTTATCGTTTGGAGAATGGCTTGAATTTTTATAAATTTGGATTAATTCTCTATATATTTTAGAGATGAGACCTTTATCAGAACCCTTAAATGTAAAGATGATTTCCCAATTTATTGCTTCCCTCCTAATCTTGACGGCATTGGTTTTGTTTGTACAAAAACTTTTTAACTTAATATAGTCAAAATTATCTATCTGGTGTTCAATTAAGAGTTCCAGTTCTTCTTTGGACCTAAATTTATTCCATCTCCATAGGACTGAGAGGGAAACTATATTACGTTCCTCTAATTTACTTATAGTATCATTCTTTATATCCATATCATGAACCCATTTAGATTTTATCTTGGTATGTGGTGTTAGATGTGGGTCAAGCCCTAATTTCTTCCACACTAGTTTCCAATTTTCCCAGCAGTTTTTGTCAAATAGTGAGTACTTATCGCAGAAGCTGGGGTGTTTGGCTTTATCAAAGACTAAATTGCTATAGTTATTGCCTAGTTTGTCTTGTGATTCTATCCTATTCCACTGATTGACTACTCTATTTCTTAGCCTGTAACAAATGGTTTTGATGACTGCTGCTTTGTAATATAGTTTTAGATCTTGTACTGAAGTCCACCATCATCAGCCTTTTTTTTCATTAATTCTCTTGAAACTCTTAACCTTTTGTTATTCCAAATGAATTTTGCTACTATTTTTTCTAGATCTGTAAAATAATTTCTTGGGAGTTTGATTGGTATGGCACTAAAGAAGTAGATTAGTTTGGGTAGTATTGTCATTTTTATTATGTTCACTCTGCCTACCCATGAGCACTTAATATTTTTCCAATTGATTAGGTCTGATTTTATTTGTGTGGAAAGTGTTTTGTAATTTAGTTCGTATAGTTTCTGACTTTTCCTTGGCAGATAGATTCCCAAATATTTTATCTTATCATCTGCTATTTGGAATGGAATTTCTTTTTGTATCTCATGCTGCTGAACTTTGTTGGTAATATATAAAAATGCTAATGATTTATGTGGATTAATTTTGAATCTTGCCACTTTGCTAAAGTTGTGAATTGTTTCTAAGAGTTTTTTAGCTGAGTCTCTAGGGTTCTCTAAGTATACCATCATGTCATCTGCAAAGAGTGATAATTTGGTTTCTTCATTACCTACTCTGATTCCTTTTATCTTTTTTTCTTCTCTTATTGCTAAAGCTAACATTTCTAATACAATATTAAATAGTAATGGTGACAGTGGGCAGCCTTGTTTCACTCCTGATCTTATTGGGAATGGTTTTAGTTTGTCTCCATTACATATGATGCTTGCTGATGGTTTTAAATAGATGCTACTGATCATTTTAAGGAAAAGCCCATTTATTCCTATACTCTGTAGTGTTTTTAACAGGAAAGGGTGTTAGATTTTATCAAAGGCTTTTTCTGCATCTATTGATATAATGATATGGTTTTTGTTAGTTTGGTTATTAATATAATTAATTATGCTGATAGTTTTCCTAATATTGAACCAGCCCTGCATCCCTGGTATAAATCCTACTTGGTCATACATAGTGTACTATCCTGGGGATGACTTTATGTAGTCTCATTGCTAATATCTTATTTAAAATTTTTGCATCAATATTCATTAGGGAAATTGTTCTATCGTTTTCTTTCTCTATTTTCACCCTAACTGGTTTAGCTATCAGCACCATATCGGTCTCATAAAAGGATTCTGGCAGTATACCTTCTGTCCCTATTTCCTCAAATAGTTTGTGTAGTATGAATTAATTGTTCTTTGAATGTTTGGTAGAATTCACATGTAAATCCATCTGGCCCTGGAGATTTTTTCTTAGGGAGTTGATTAATAGCTTGTTCTATTTCTTTTTCCAAAATGGGGCTATTTAAATAATTTATTTCCTCTTCTGTTATCCTAGGCAATCTATCTTTTTGTAGATATTCCTCCATTTCATTTACATTATCAAATTTATTGGCATAAAGTTGGGCAAAGAAACTCCTAATTATTACTCTAATTTCCTCTTCATTGGAGGAAAGTTCTCCCTTATCATTCTTGAGACTAACAATTTGATTTTCCTCTTTCCTTTTTCTAATCAAATTAACTAAAAACTTATCTATTTTTTTGTTTTTTTTCACAAAATCAACTCTTAGTTTTATTTATTAATTCAATAGTTCTCTTATTTTCAATTTTATTGATCTCCCCTTTAATTTTCAGAATTTCCAATTTGGTATTTAATTGAGGGTTTTTAATTTGGTCTTTTTCTAATTTTTTTAATTGTAAGCCCAGTTCATTGATCTTCTCTTTCACTGTTTTATGCAAGTAAACATCTAGAGATATAAAATTACCCCTTATAACTGCTTTACCCATGTCCCACAAATTTTGGTATGTTGTCTCATTATTGTCATTCTCCTGGATGAAATTATCGATTGTGTCTATAATCTGCTCTTTCACCCATTTATTCTTCAGGATTAGATTATTTAATTTCCAATTAACTTGTGGTCTATTTTCTCCTGGCCTTATATTACATGTGAGTTTTATTGCATCATGATCTGAGAAGGATGCATTTACTATTTCTGCTTTTCTGCATTTGATTTTGAGGTTTTTTATGCCCTAACACATGATCAATTTTTGTATAAGTTCCATAACCCCTGAGAAAAAAGCATACTCCCTTCTATCACCATTCAATTTCCTCCAGAGATCTATCATACCTAACTTTTCTAGCCTTTTGTTTACCTCCCTAACTTCTTTCTTATTGATTTTGTGATTTGATTATTGGGAATGGTTTGTCTCTCCTGGATCTGTTTTCCAATCAGTTGTTTTTCCTAGGAGATATTTCATATTTTCTTCTATTTTTTCATTTTTTGTTTTTGTTTGACTGATTCTTGAAGTCTTATTGAGTCATTTACTTCTATTTGTTCAATTTTAATTTTTAAAGTATTATTTCCGTTTCTTCCGCAGGTGGAGCCATGGTGGCAGAGATCAGACAGGAGTCTCTGTAACCTCCTCTAACCTCCCCTCAAACCAACAACATATGAAGCCTCTAGAGTGATTCTGAAGCGAAAAAAAGCTCTGAGAGAGCAAGGTTGAGATCCCCCACTAGTATAGTATTACTGTCTATTTTTCCTTGCATCTCTGTTAGTTTCTCCTCTAGGAATTTGGATGCTATATCACTTGGTGCATATATGTTTAGTATTGATACTGCTTCATTGTCTATGGTACCCTTTAGGAAAATATAGTTTCCTTCCTTATCTCTTTTAATTAGATCTATTTTTGCTTTTACTGGATCTGAGATAAGGATTGCTACCCCTTCCTTTCTTTGTTCACGTGAAGCATAGAAGATTCTGCTCCAGCCCTTTACCTTCACTCTGTATGTATCTCTATGTTTTAGATGTGTTTCTTGTAAACAACATATTGTAGGATTCTGGCTTTTAATCCAGTCTGCTACC
>JAJPUD010011449.1:0-24563 GCA_023553655.1 Myrmecobius fasciatus | reverse complement strand
GGCGTCTCCCAGGGGCTTCCTGGGTGCCCAAAATCCGCCCCTCTATCACAGCCCTGACTTCCACCCAGGCTGGAGTCTGATCGCGACCAGAGGCCGATTTCCTCTGAGGCTAACCTTCTCCGGAGTTCTTTCAAGGTAGATCTTTTATAGAAGTGCGTTGTAGTCCAAATGCTTGGCGAGGACCTCACTCGGAAACCAGTTTTAAGGCTTACTTTGTCTGGGTTTGAGGGAATGTTGGAGGGAGTTCACAGAGAAAGCTGTCCGCAGTTCGCCATCTTGGTTTGAAACATTTTGTTGTTGAAGAGAGCCATGTCCATCAGAATTGATCATCATATAATATTGTTGTTGCCGTGTATAATGATCTCCTGGTTCTGCTCATTTCACTTAGCATCAGTTCATGCAAGTCTCTCTAGGCCTCTCTGAAATCGTCCTGCTGGTCATTTCTTACAGAACAATAATATTCCATAATATTCATATACCATAATTTATTCAGCCATTCTCCAATTGATGGGCATCCATTCAGTTTCCAGGTTCTAGCCACTACAAAAAGGGCTGCACAAACATTCTTGCACATGTGGGGCCCTTTCCTTCCTTTAGGATTTCTTTGGGATATAAGCCCAATAGAAATGCTGCTGGGTCAAAGGGTATGCACAGTTTGATAACTTTTTGAGCGTAGCTCCAAATTGCTGTATCCGTTCACAGCTCCACCAACAATGCATCCGTGTCCCAGCCTTCCCACATCCCCTCCAAAATTCATCATTAACTTTTCCTGTCATATTAGCCAATCTGACAGGTATGTAGTGGTACCTCAGGGTTGTCTTGATTTGCATTTCTCTGATCAATAGTGATTTGGAGCACCTTTTCATGTGACTGACTACAAATAGTTTTAATTTCATTCTCTGAAAATTGTCTGTTCATATCCTTTGACCATTTATCGTTTGGAGAATGGCTTGAATTTTTATAAATTTGGATTAATTCTCTATATATTTTAGAGATGAGACCTTTATCAGAACCCTTAAATGTAAAGATGATTTCCCAATTTATTGCTTCCCTCCTAATCTTGACGGCATTGGTTTTGTTTGTACAAAAACTTTTTAACTTAATATAGTCAAAATTATCTATCTGGTGTTCAATTAAGAGTTCCAGTTCTTCTTTGGACCTAAATTTATTCCATCTCCATAGGACTGAGAGGGAAACTATATTACGTTCCTCTAATTTACTTATAGTATCATTCTTTATATCCATATCATGAACCCATTTAGATTTTATCTTGGTATGTGGTGTTAGATGTGGGTCAAGCCCTAATTTCTTCCACACTAGTTTCCAATTTTCCCAGCAGTTTTTGTCAAATAGTGAGTACTTATCGCAGAAGCTGGGGTGTTTGGCTTTATCAAAGACTAAATTGCTATAGTTATTGCCTAGTTTGTCTTGTGATTCTATCCTATTCCACTGATTGACTACTCTATTTCTTAGCCTGTAACAAATGGTTTTGATGACTGCTGCTTTGTAATATAGTTTTAGATCTTGTACTGAAGTCCACCATCATCAGCCTTTTTTTTCATTAATTCTCTTGAAACTCTTAACCTTTTGTTATTCCAAATGAATTTTGCTACTATTTTTTCTAGATCTGTAAAATAATTTCTTGGGAGTTTGATTGGTATGGCACTAAAGAAGTAGATTAGTTTGGGTAGTATTGTCATTTTTATTATGTTCACTCTGCCTACCCATGAGCACTTAATATTTTTCCAATTGATTAGGTCTGATTTTATTTGTGTGGAAAGTGTTTTGTAATTTAGTTCGTATAGTTTCTGACTTTTCCTTGGCAGATAGATTCCCAAATATTTTATCTTATCATCTGCTATTTGGAATGGAATTTCTTTTTGTATCTCATGCTGCTGAACTTTGTTGGTAATATATAAAAATGCTAATGATTTATGTGGATTAATTTTGAATCTTGCCACTTTGCTAAAGTTGTGAATTGTTTCTAAGAGTTTTTTAGCTGAGTCTCTAGGGTTCTCTAAGTATACCATCATGTCATCTGCAAAGAGTGATAATTTGGTTTCTTCATTACCTACTCTGATTCCTTTTATCTTTTTTTCTTCTCTTATTGCTAAAGCTAACATTTCTAATACAATATTAAATAGTAATGGTGACAGTGGGCAGCCTTGTTTCACTCCTGATCTTATTGGGAATGGTTTTAGTTTGTCTCCATTACATATGATGCTTGCTGATGGTTTTAAATAGATGCTACTGATCATTTTAAGGAAAAGCCCATTTATTCCTATACTCTGTAGTGTTTTTAACAGGAAAGGGTGTTAGATTTTATCAAAGGCTTTTTCTGCATCTATTGATATAATGATATGGTTTTTGTTAGTTTGGTTATTAATATAATTAATTATGCTGATAGTTTTCCTAATATTGAACCAGCCCTGCATCCCTGGTATAAATCCTACTTGGTCATACATAGTGTACTATCCTGGGGATGACTTTATGTAGTCTCATTGCTAATATCTTATTTAAAATTTTTGCATCAATATTCATTAGGGAAATTGTTCTATCGTTTTCTTTCTCTATTTTCACCCTAACTGGTTTAGCTATCAGCACCATATCGGTCTCATAAAAGGATTCTGGCAGTATACCTTCTGTCCCTATTTCCTCAAATAGTTTGTGTAGTATGAATTAATTGTTCTTTGAATGTTTGGTAGAATTCACATGTAAATCCATCTGGCCCTGGAGATTTTTTCTTAGGGAGTTGATTAATAGCTTGTTCTATTTCTTTTTCCAAAATGGGGCTATTTAAATAATTTATTTCCTCTTCTGTTATCCTAGGCAATCTATCTTTTTGTAGATATTCCTCCATTTCATTTACATTATCAAATTTATTGGCATAAAGTTGGGCAAAGAAACTCCTAATTATTACTCTAATTTCCTCTTCATTGGAGGAAAGTTCTCCCTTATCATTCTTGAGACTAACAATTTGATTTTCCTCTTTCCTTTTTCTAATCAAATTAACTAAAAACTTATCTATTTTTTTGTTTTTTTTCACAAAATCAACTCTTAGTTTTATTTATTAATTCAATAGTTCTCTTATTTTCAATTTTATTGATCTCCCCTTTAATTTTCAGAATTTCCAATTTGGTATTTAATTGAGGGTTTTTAATTTGGTCTTTTTCTAATTTTTTTAATTGTAAGCCCAGTTCATTGATCTTCTCTTTCACTGTTTTATGCAAGTAAACATCTAGAGATATAAAATTACCCCTTATAACTGCTTTACCCATGTCCCACAAATTTTGGTATGTTGTCTCATTATTGTCATTCTCCTGGATGAAATTATCGATTGTGTCTATAATCTGCTCTTTCACCCATTTATTCTTCAGGATTAGATTATTTAATTTCCAATTAACTTGTGGTCTATTTTCTCCTGGCCTTATATTACATGTGAGTTTTATTGCATCATGATCTGAGAAGGATGCATTTACTATTTCTGCTTTTCTGCATTTGATTTTGAGGTTTTTTATGCCCTAACACATGATCAATTTTTGTATAAGTTCCATAACCCCTGAGAAAAAAGCATACTCCCTTCTATCACCATTCAATTTCCTCCAGAGATCTATCATACCTAACTTTTCTAGCCTTTTGTTTACCTCCCTAACTTCTTTCTTATTGATTTTGTGATTTGATTATTGGGAATGGTTTGTCTCTCCTGGATCTGTTTTCCAATCAGTTGTTTTTCCTAGGAGATATTTCATATTTTCTTCTATTTTTTCATTTTTTGTTTTTGTTTGACTGATTCTTGAAGTCTTATTGAGTCATTTACTTCTATTTGTTCAATTTTAATTTTTAAAGTATTATTTCCGTTTCTTCCGCAGGTGGAGCCATGGTGGCAGAGATCAGACAGGAGTCTCTGTAACCTCCTCTAACCTCCCCTCAAACCAACAACATATGAAGCCTCTAGAGTGATTCTGAAGCGAAAAAAAGCTCTGAGAGAGCAAGGTTGAGATCCCCCACTAGTATAGTATTACTGTCTATTTTTCCTTGCATCTCTGTTAGTTTCTCCTCTAGGAATTTGGATGCTATATCACTTGGTGCATATATGTTTAGTATTGATACTGCTTCATTGTCTATGGTACCCTTTAGGAAAATATAGTTTCCTTCCTTATCTCTTTTAATTAGATCTATTTTTGCTTTTACTGGATCTGAGATAAGGATTGCTACCCCTTCCTTTCTTTGTTCACGTGAAGCATAGAAGATTCTGCTCCAGCCCTTTACCTTCACTCTGTATGTATCTCTATGTTTTAGATGTGTTTCTTGTAAACAACATATTGTAGGATTCTGGCTTTTAATCCAGTCTGCTACCTGCTTCTGTTTTATGGGAGAGTTCATCCCATTCACATTCACAGTTAAAATAACTATATCTGTATTCCCTGCCATCTTATTTACCCAGAGTTATAATTTTCTCTTCCCTTTCCCCTCTCTCCCTTCCCCCCTCCCCAGTACTTTATTTTTGATGACCACCTCCCACCAGTAGTTCTCCCCCCTTTAGAATCCCTCCCTCCCCTTTATACCTTTGCACTAATCCTTCTATTAGTTTATACCATTAATTTCCTCCTTTCCCTCCCACCTTCCCACAAGGAGGGTCAGGCCTTTCTTTGAAGCCAAATGTGTCTGATATACTCTCTTAGAGTCCAATCTAATGAGTGTAAGGTTTACACAATACTCATCGCCGTCCCTTCTTTCCCTCAATTATATTAGATCTATGTCTCTTTATGAGAATTTGTCTTATTTTACCTCCTTTATTTTTACTTTATTTTGCCTCCTTCCCCCCCCTTTTTCAGTATGGTATCCCTTCCACCTCTAATTTCCTTTCCATTATTATCAAAGAAAAATCGAATCATACCCTCATTCTTTAAGGATACCTATAGTAGAAATATAGTTCTCAAGAGTTCTTTCCTTTTTACCTTTTTATGCTTCTCTAGAGTTCTGTATTTGGAGGTCAAATATTTTGTTCAGATCGGGTGTTTTCATTAGAAATAGGTGAAATTCGGGGGGAGCCAAGATGGCGAACTGCGGACAGCTTTCTCTGTGAACTCCCTCCGACATTCCCCCAACCCAGACAAAGTAAGCTTTAAAACTGGTTTCCGAGTGAGGTCCTTGCCAAGCATTTGGACTACAACGCACTTCTATAAAAGATCTACCTTGAAAGAACTCCGGAGAAGTTTAGCCTCAGGGGAAATCGGCCGCTGGTCGCGATCGGACTCCAGCCGGGGCGGAAGTCAGGGCTGCGATAGAGGGGCGGATTTTGGGCACCCAGGAAGCCCCTGGGAGACGCCTGGGCCACTTTGCTCTGCTTGCGGGCAGGTGCTTTGGCAGATCTGCCTTTGGAAGGGGGTGGATGAGAACAGCTGAAAACATGGTCCTGGTGCGAATCTAGCCCGACCAGCCTCAGACCGGAAGTCAACTCGGCAAACTGCCCCAGGGCAAATATAAATTGTTGCAGTTTTCTCGGCTTTTGACCAATATCCCAACTTTAAATCATGAGCAAGAAGCAGAACAGAGCTCTCACCATAGAAAGCTTTTACGGAGAAAAAATAGAACAGTCCCCAGATCCTGACATTATGAAAACAATCCCAGATGAAGCCACAAAGGCAGACTTAAGTTGGTCTCCCTTTCAGAAGGCTTACCTGGATGATTGCATTAAGAATCTCAAAAGAGAGCTAGAAGAAGAATGGGGAAATAAATTGAGATCAGGGCAACAGAAATATCAAAAACTGGAAAATAGGACTGGTGAATTGGAAAAAGAAAACAGTTCACTGAAAAACAAAATTGGTGAATTGGAAAAAATCACCAATTCACTGGAAAATAAAAATGGTGAACTGAAAAACAAAATTGGTGAATTGGAAAAAAGACAACAATTCACTGAAAAACAAAATTGGTGAATTGGAAAAATTTAAATATTTGTAAATAAAAAGTTTTATATAAAAAAATAAAAGTATTATTTCCTTCAGTTACCTTTTTTAGCTCCTTTTGTAGCTGTCCAATTGAATTTTTTGATTCAATGCATTCTTTTTCCATTTTGCCAATTTTATTTTTCAGTGAATTGTTGTCTTCCAATTCACCAACTTTATTTTTCAGTGAATTGTTGTCTTTTTCAAATTCACCCATTTTGTTTTTCAGTGAATTGTTGTCTTTCTCAAATTCACCAATTTTGTTTTTCACTTAATTCTTGTCTTTTTCCAATTCGCCATTTTTATTTTCCAGTGAATTGGTGATTTTTTCCAATTCACCATTTTTATTTTCCAGTGAATTGGTGTTTTTTTGCAATTCACCAATTATGTTTTTCAGTGAATTGTTTTCTTTTTCCAATTCACCAGTCCTGTTTTCCAGTTTTTCATATCTCTGTTGCACTGATCTTAATTTATTTCCCCATTCTTCTTCTAGCTGTCTTTTGAGATTTTTATACAATCTTCCAGGTAAGCCTTCTGAAAGGGAGACCAGCTTAAGTCTGCCTTTGTGGCTTCATCTGGGATTGTTTTCAGAATCTCAGGATATGGGGACTGCTCTACTTTTTCTGCGTAGAAGCTCTCTATGGTGAGCTCTCTTCTGCTTCTTACTCATGATTTTGAGCTGAGGTAACAGTCATCATTAGGGGATTCTGCTGCTGTTTCTATTTGCCCTGGGGCAGTTTGCCGAGTTGACTTCAATTCTGAGGCTGGTTGGGCTAGATCCGCACTAGGACCACTCTTTCAGCTGCTCTCA
This sequence comes from Myrmecobius fasciatus, assembly GCA_023553655.1. Taxonomy (NCBI): domain Eukaryota; kingdom Metazoa; phylum Chordata; class Mammalia; order Dasyuromorphia; family Myrmecobiidae; genus Myrmecobius; species Myrmecobius fasciatus. The sequence goes on along the minus strand of JAJPUD010011449.1, from coordinate 17,807 downwards.
ATCCACCCTTTACAAAGGCAGATCTGCCAAAGCACCTGCCCACAAGCAGAGCAAAGTAGCCCAGGCGTCTCCCAGGGACTTCCTAGGTGCCTAAAATCGGCCATTCTGTCACAGCCCGACTTCCTCCCGGGCGCACGGGTGTCTGATCACGGCCAGCGGCCGATTCCCCTGTGACTAACCTCAGGAGTTTTTTCAGAGTAGATTGTTGATAGAAGTGCGTTGTAGTCCAAGTGTTTGGTGGAGCCCTCACTACAAAACCAGTTCAGAGGCTCAATTTGTCTGGGTCTGAGGGAAGGTCTCAGGAGCTCACAGAGAACGCTGTTTGCAGTTCGCCATCTTGGCTCTGCCCAATATATATCACTGTTAATAAAGTGTTATCTTGCCTAGAAATTTTGCCTCAGTTTACCTTTGTCACATCACATTATCACAGTTTTCTAAGTTAGTTCTCTTTCTATCATGACATGCTACTTTGGTGAGATCTCATTATTTTGCTGTTCCCATACATTTAGAATTAGTAATCTTACCTGAGACTTCCCTGTTAACTAACCTAAATAAAAGAGGCCAGGAAGCCCCACAGTTTTCCTGATGGGGGTACTGTTTTTCACTTCTCTCATATGTAGTATGTTTACTGTGGGAGAGAAAAAGAAGAGATGCATGAGATATCCTTGACGATTCAGGAAAGTAAAGGAAGAAACAAGGGATTGTGGAAAACAATGTCAGAAGTTGAAGCATGTAAGGCTTAGTCAATAAGTATTTATTAAGCATCTACTACTACTAAGCTCTGAGCATACAAGTAACAGCAACAGATATCTCATGCCTTCAAAAAGCTTACATTCTAATAGACTAGTGCATTATGATCATGCTAGTTAGAATTGCTGATAGAAAGCAGTCATGTTTTGGTCTGAGGCGACACAGGGCTAGTTTAGTACAAGAGCCGGGAAGATTGTCAGGAAAATCTGGGTTTGAATCTTGCCTCCAATGTTTACTTGGAGTAAAATGGGATTAACATTGGCCATGCTTTTGAGAGTCTGATGACATTTTGTGTATAAAGTGTTTCACAAATCTTAAAGTATTATGTAAGTTATCAGTTATAATTAGACTCATACATTCAGATTCAAAAGGGATCTTAGAGATCTGGTTCACCACTTCATTTTACAGAGGAGGAAACTAAGGCCCCAAGACATTAATTAACTTGCTGTTGTAGTTTGATTTGCATTGTACCTTCCTTTTAGAAGCTTTGATCTAGCCTCAGTCATTTAGTACCAGGGTTGCTCAGAGCAAATCACTTAACTTCAGTTTGTCTCAGTTTCCACATCTGTTAAATGGGGATCTAGTTGCTGTGAGGAGCAAATAATAGTTATAAACTACTTGACACATAATAAGAGCCGTATAAATATTAAATATTATTACTTATATTATTAAAATTATTGAAGCAAGACAAAGGAAAGTTATCAGAGATCATTAAACTAAGCAGTCCGGTTATTTTTTGTACCTTTAGGTAGTTTAGGTTGTTACTAAAATAAGAGAAATAACCAAGTAAGAGTTGGAGTTGGGCAAATGTTTAGGAGCATTGCATGGGTTTCATAGGAAAAATTTTCTTTTCAGATGTGTGTTACTGGACCTTTTCCTCTTAACCCTGGCAACTAAATAAGCATAGGAGAGTGAGCTTCTGCACATCCCTTTTCCACATGTCTGGTGTTCCATTACAACACTTGGTACCATTCTCTCATTCAGACTGGTGTGATTGATAGATTGATTTTTTAATTTAGTAGGGGGTGAATTTGTGATGAGAAGACTTTTCAAAAGCAGCCATGATTGCACTTCTACTACTACTTTTTGTCTCTATATTTTGTCTTATCATCACCCTAAGGAAATGATTGAAGGCCAAGATAGAATAATGCAAGAGGAATTAATCAAAGATATTTTAGCAAAAATAGATATTGAAGCAAACAAACATCATTATGGGCTGTTTTCTTCTATATGAAATGCCGAGGCAACAGGGTACAGTGGATAGAGATCTGGCCTTCGAGTAAGGAAGCTCTAAGTTCAATGTTCTACATCTGACATATGCTAACTGTGATCTTGGATAAGTCATTAACTTCTCAGTATGATCAGCAACAATATAAAAGTATAAGTTGCAGAACTTCTTTTCTTCATTGATGGAGAGTTTCCTCATGGAGAGTTCCAAGTGAAATTAATATTTTCAATCCAGTTTTGCTAAATAATTTAGTTGCAAATTCAGATGTTGACTTTGGGGGCATAGCAATGGAATTTGCTACTTCAATTTACCTTTTTAGACACAGCATTAATGGTAGTCATGAATTTAGAATCTAAAGTCAGATTTAAACTCATTGAGAGGAAATGTTGGCAAAATAATCTTTAGAATTAAATTACAAATAAATAATTTTTCAAGGAGTGTCTTATTTCTTTGCCCTCTTTTTTTAGTTAAGTTCCTAAAGAAGCTATGTAATATATAATATATTTTATATATGTATGTACACATTGAGTCTACTTCTCCTCTTAGTTACTTCCCAGACTTTTATCATCTGGTGTCTGATGTTATTCAACTGAAAATAGTCCTTGCAAAATCACCAATGACTTCTTTATTTCCAAATCTGATGTTTCTTTCTTAGTCCTCATCCTTTTTGACCTTTCTGTAAGTTTCAATATTGTCGACAACTCTCGTCTCCCAAATCCTTGTTTCTCTTTGGATTTTCAATGAAAATTCTCTCTTGGTCCCCCTTCCATAAGTCTCACTAATCCTCAGTTTCCTTTGTATATCATCATCCCTATCACATCCCCTAACTGTGGTTGGATTTCAAATTTCAGTCCTGTGTTCATGTCTCTTTTAAGCCTCTTTTATTTGGTGATCTCATTAGCTTCCATGAGTTTAATTATCATTCCTATGTGAATGATTGAGATCTAGGTATCCAAATGCAGTCTTTCTTTCTTCAGTACTGCATCACCACTTGCTTTCTGGACATTACAAATTGGTTGTTCCTTAGGTATCTGAAAATCTATATATCCACAGAACATATGATTTCCCTCCAATAACTCACCTTTCTTTTGAATTTCCATATTACTGCTGAGGACACCATCACCTTCATTATCTCAGGTTTACAATATTAATGTCATTAATTTCTCATTCTTCCTCATTTCAGATATTCAGTTACCTGAATATGTTCTTTTCTTTGTATTCACACCACTGCTACCCCTCCTTCACTGGCTTATCACATCTGCTCTAAATGATTGCAACAGCTTTCTTTTGGTCCTCTGTCTCAAGTGTCCCTCCAAATTATCTTCTACATAGCTGGCAGACTGATTTTCTTGCATTGCAGGTCAGATAACATCAACCCCTCTGTTCAGTAAACTCTAGTGATTTCCTCTTACCTCTAAGGTCAAGTATAAATTTCTCTCTTTAACATGTAAACCTTTCACATACCTAGCCCTAACTAACTTTCCAACTTTATTATACATTATACCCCTTTACGTACTCTCTGGCCTAAATTGGCCTTCTTTCTGTCCCTATATGATTCTTACCATTCCCTCTCTCTGTGACTTTGCACTGACTGCTGCCTTTCCTAAACATATTTCCTATCCCCTTCCACTTCTAATTTTTCTTCAAGTCTCACCTCAAATATCCTGATTCCTAGTATCTTTCCTCCTATCATTCTGCATCTTTTCTGGGCATATATTAGACATGACTATATATGTCTATGTTCTCTTCCACAATAGAATTGAGACTTCTTGTGAATAGTGATTATTTACTTTTGTTTTTCTAACGTGCATTTCTGGTTCCACAGAGTCTGACTTATAATAGATATGTATTAAACACTTACTGATTGATTCCCCTGTTATAGGTATTCTTACCTCATGCCCTGGAACTAGAATGAAGAATCTACATATTTTTACCATCTGGAGACTGAGAATAAGAAACATTATGAAAATGAGTTGATTTAAACTTACATAAGTGTGTACATAATCATTTTAAAAAATGAAAATATTTTAAAAATACTAGACAATAGGCATGGAGCTGAAACCAGGTTACATGGACCAAAACAATGACATCGAGTTTATAAGGAGGCTGAGAAAATGGTTTCCTATGAATTCTGACCCTGAACTGCTGAAGTAAGAGCCAGTTATATTTTTGAAAAGCTTTAACTAAGGACTATATCTGTCAAGGATAAATCATCTCAACTTGGCTGCATACAAACAAAAGCAGAAAAGGTCTAGGTGTCAAAGCATTTGCCTCTGCAGTTTTTATTGTTTTCTCAGGATGCTGGAACATTTCACTGCAAGTAAAGATTACTTCTAATGATAAGGGAAGTTTCTCTGAATATGGTTAGTATGGCTGACTGGTGTGAATATGTGCCTCATATTTTGACCAATTATAGATGCTTATGGCATAAAAAGAGATATGAGTGCTTTGTTCATGTCATCCCCTATGATTTCAAGACCCTATGGGATCAGAATTTTAGACCTAAAAGGGATTTAGGAGTCTATATAATCTAATCCTCTTATATTATAGATAGGCAAACTGATGTTCAGGTCACACAGTTAATAAATATCAGTGAATGGATTTGAACTCTTGTCCTCTGACAACCCAGTATACCATAATCTCCCTAGAGTAGGTTACAAATTATTCTTATTTCCAAGATTATGACATTTGTATTTTTATTTGTAGTTTTGAAGTCTGTTGGTACACTGTATTGCAAGACACTAGCTTTTTCCTTCTAGAATTTCCAAGAAAATGATAATTCCAAATAATTGAAAGAAAAAGCTGAGGGGCAACTTGGTGGCAGAGAGGATAGAATATGGTCCTAGAGTCAGAAGGACTAAGTTCAAGTATAGGCTTAGATACTTTTTACGTTTGTGACCTACTGTAAATCATTTAACTCCAATTATATATCTCCCCCAAGAGAAAGAAAGAGATAAAGATGAGGCCCCTCTAAAATTTAGATATTTTGTGTCAGAATCATTTTTTTAAACTATTATATGTTCATTACCAGGGTCACCCAATTACAAAGTGTTCAGTGTCCAGTGTCCAAAGCAGGATTCGAACTGGAGTCTTCAGGTTTTCTTGCCAGGATAACCCAGTCAGGAAGTGTTCAGTGTCCAAAGCGGGATTCGAACTCGAGTCTTCAGGTCTCCTAGTCTTCGGGGCGGGTGCTCTGTCTGCTGCACCACGTAGCCGCCCCAGAATCATTTTTATTGTAAAATGCATATATGATTTGGATTTCTTTTGTATTTTTTTTTCAGGGAAGGAATGTTACCTGCCATCCTAAGGAGTCCAAGCAGCTGTTCACTTCATCCTTGTAAACTAATCACTCCTCAATAGATCAGCACAACAGTCTTAATTTTCTGCTAATTGATGAAAGCAGCCACATTATTCAAAATTATTCACTAGTACTTAGAAATTCACATTCTCGAGTAATCTCTCATTACTTTAATATATATATTACAGGCAAGATTTATAGTCTGAATTATAGTATGGCAAATCAGCCTTTTAAAATGACACTTTAAAAATCATACAATTTTAAAATGCAAATTATGTAAAGCATATTCAGGGTTTCTATTCCTGCTTTTGTTTAACAAATACCTTCATTACATGTGTCAGATTTGGGAAGTATGCCTTCTTGGCAACATTCATTTTGAAATCTTTCCAAATGGAAATAACTTCCTTCAGTAGTTCCAAAAAGAAAAAAAAAAAAAATAGGTGGCTTTGATTAGAGTGAGAAATTAGATAGGATGGGCAGGAATGCATGATGTCATGATCTACATTAGTAGAGGAAATAACCCCAACAGTGAGACATTACTGTAGACCTAAGCATCTTAGTAGATGTGAACTTTCATGTTTTAAAAAAAAAAACAACAACCCCTCAACCCCTTTTTCTCCTTCAACATTTCTCCCCATACCCATTGAATTGCCTTTTGGCCAAAATTCTTTTTGTGTGCCTCTATATCAACACCTGGGTTGATCATTAAATGACTGACACATGATCTATACTTGAGAATCAAATTAGTTTTCTCCAAATGTTGGATTTTTCACTATCTCCTCATTTCAATAATAATGACTGTCTATAAGTTATTATCATTTCAAAATTACAAAGCATGAAATTCTGCTATAAGACAAAAATGCATCTCTCAAAAGCCTAAAAAGTCTATATAAACATGTAATGATTCTTTTTTTATTATTAAAACTTTTTATTTTCAAAACATACGCATAGATAATTTTTAATATTCACTTTTGCAAAACCTCATGTACCAATTTTTTCTCTTATTCCCCCACCCTCTCCCCATGACACCTAATGATCCAATATATATATATATATTAAACATGTGCAATTCTTCTATACCTATTTTCATAATTATCATGCTGCACAAGAAAAATCAGATAAAAAAGGAAAAAAAATGAGAAAGAAAACAAAGTGCAAACAAGCAACAAGATTGAAAATAATATGTTGTGATACACACTCAGTGCCCACAATCCTGTTTCTGGGTGCAGATAGCTCTCTTCATCACAAGACTGGCATAAATCATCAACTGGCCCCTGGAAGTGGCCTGAATCATCTCATTGTTGTAAAGAGACATGTCCAGAATAATTAAGCTATTTGGAGTTAAGTGATTTGCCCAAGGTCATATAGCTAGTAAGTATTAAGTGTGTGAGATCAGAATTGAACTCAAATTTGAAATTCCTCCTGACTTCAGGGCTGGTGCTATATCCATTGTACCACCTAGCTGCCTCTACTCTAATTCTTTTAATTTCTTTTTCTTCTCTTATTGCCAAAGCTAACATTTCTAATACAATATTGAATAGTAATGATAATAGTGGGCAACCTTATTTCACACCTATTTAAATAATTTATTTCTTTCTCTGTTAATCTTGGCAATCTATATTTTTGTAAGTATTCATCCATTTCATTTTGATTGTCAGATTTATTGGCATACAGTTGGGCAAAATAGCTCCTAATCATTGCTCTAAATTCCTTGTCATTGGTGGAAAGTTAACTTTGTTTCATTTTTGGTACTAACAATTTGATTTTCTTTTCTCCTTTTTCTAATGAAATTAGCTAAAGGTTTATCTGTTTTATTGGTTTTTTTGTATAACCAACTCAGTTTTGTTTATTAATTCATTAGTGTTTTCTACTTTCAATTTTATTAATATCCCCCTTTTATTTCAAAATTTTAAATTTGGTATTTAATTGATGGTTTTTAGTTTTTTTCTTTTTTTTAGTCTTTTTTTAGTTGCAAGCCCAATTCATTGATTGTCTCTTTTTCTATTTTATCCAAGTAAGCATTTAGAGATATAAAACTTCCCCTAAGAACTGCTTTGGCTGCATCCCATAAATTTTGGTATGTTGTCTCATTATTGTCTTTGTCTTGGATGAAATTATAGATAGTGTCTATTATTTATTTTTTCAACCACTCATTCTTTAGGTTTAGATTATTTAGTTTCTAATTAATTTTTTGTCTACTTTCCCCCTGGTCTTTTATTGCATGTAATTTTTATTGCATCATGATCTGAAAAAAATGCATTTACTATTTCTTCCTTTCTGCATTTGATTTTGAGGGTTTTATGCCCTAATACATGGTCAATTTTTGTTCCACGTACTGCTGAGAAAAAAAGTAAATTCTTTTTTGTCTCCATTCAATTGTCTCCAAAGATTTATCATACCTAACTTTTCTAGAATTCTATTAAATTCTTTGATTTGTTTCTTATTTATTTTGTGGCTTGATTAATCTAGTTTTGAGATAGCAATGTATAGTTTTGCTGTCAAATTTTCTTGCAGGTCTCTTAAATTCTCCTTTACAAACTTGGATGCTATACCATTTGGTGCTTAAATGTTTAGTATTGATATTATTTCATTATCTAAGGTATCCTTTAGCAAAATGTAGTTTCCTCCCTTATCTCTTTTAATTAGATCTATTTTTGCCTTTGCTTGATCTGAGATCAGGATCAGTATCCCGGCTTTTTTTTTACTTCAACTTAAGCATAATAAATTTTGCTCCAGCCTTTAACCTTTACTCTGTATGTATCAGTTTGCTTTAAATATGTTCTAGTAAACAATATATTGTAGGATTCTGACTTTTAATCCAGTCTGCTATTCACTTCTGTTTTATGGGAGAGTTCATCCCATTCACATTCACAGTTACAATGACTAACTCTTCATGAGATGTAATCTACCTCATTTTAATTCCATTCCACCTCTAGCTTCCTATTTTATATCATCAGAATAAAATCAAATTACACCCATAACAGAGATACACCAAATCTCAAGAGTTAAACATATTGTTTCCTTGATCTGATAATTATGACATTTAGCTATGATATTCCTTGGAGTTTTTATTTTGGGATCTCTTTCAGAAGGTAATCAGTGAATTCTTTCAATGGCTATTCTGCCTCTTGGTTCTAGGACATAAGGGCAGTTTTCCTTGATGAATCCTTGAAAGATGATGTCTATGCTCTTTTTTTCATCATGGTATTTAGGGAGTCCAATAATTCTTAGATTGTCTCTCCTGAATCTATTTTCCAGGTCAGTCGTTTATCCAATGAGGTATTTTGCACTTTCTTCTATTTTTTCCATTTCTTTTTGGTTTTGTTTGACTGATTTTTGATGTCCCATTGAGCCATTCCCTTCCATTTGTTCAATTCTAATTTTTAAAGAATTATTTTCTTCAGTTAGCTTTTTATCTCCTTTTTCATTTGGCCAATTGAACTTTTAAATGAAATGTTCTGTTCACTGGATTTTTTTTTCTATTTCACAAATTCTGTTTTTTTAATGAGTTGGTTTCTTTTTCAAATCTATTTTGTAAGGAGTTATATCCTTTTTCATTTCATCAAATCTATTTTGTAAAGAGTTATATGATTTTTTCATTTCACTAAATCTATGTTTTAAGTAGTTTTCTTCAGATAATTTGTTTCCTTTTTCCAAACTCTCTTGCAAAGTTCTCATACCCTTTCCACATTTTCTTCTAATTCTCTTTTAAGATCTTTTTTGAATTCTTCCAAGAGAGCCTTGTCAAATGGGGACTATCTCATATCATTATTTGGGGTTTCACCTGGAAATGATTTGCCTTTAGTATCCTCAGGGTTTGAGGTCTGTTCGCTGTCTCCATAAAAGTTATCTATGGTCAGAGTTCTTTTTGCTTTTTTGCTAATTTTTTAAAAAGTTAATGTCTGCCACAACTAATACCACATACCAAGATAAGAGCTAAATGGGTTCATGATCTAGATATAAAGAGTGATATTGTAAGCAAATTAGGGAAATGTAGTATAGTTTACTTCTCAGACCTGTGGAAGTGGAATAAATTTATGTCCAAAGAAGATCTAGAACTCCTAATTGAACACCAGATAGATAATTTTGATTATATTAAGTTAAAAAATTTCTGTACAAATACAACTAATGCAGACAAGATTAGGAGGGAAGCATCTAATTGGGAAATCATCTTTACATTTAAGGGTTCTGATAAAGGCCTCAATTCTAAAATATATAGAGAATTGTCTCACATATATAAGAATTCAAGCCACTCTTCAATAGATAAGTGGTCAAGGGATATGAACAGACAATTTTCAGATGATGAAATTAAAACCATCTCTAGTCATATGAAAAGTTGCTCCAAATCACTATTGATCAGAGAATTACAAATTAAGACAACTCTGAGGTACCACTACACACCTGTCAGATTGGCTAAAATGACAGGAAAAGATAACAATGAATGTTGGAGGGGATGTGGGAAAACTGGGACACTGATGCATTGTTGGTGGAACTGTGAACGGATCCAACCATTCTGGAGAGTAATTTGGAGCTATGCTCAAAAAGTTATCAAATTGTGCATACCCTTTGACCCAGCAGTGTTTTTATTGGACCTATATCCCAAAGAGATCTTAGAGGAGGGAAAGGGACCCACATGTGCAAGAATGTTTGTAGCAGCCCTTTTTGTAGTGGCTAGAAACTGGAAACTGAAGGGATGCCCATCAATTGGAGAGTGGCTGAATAAATTATGGTACATGAATGTTATGGAATATTATTGCTCTATAAGAAACCACCAACAGAACGATTTCAGAGAGGCCTGGAGAGACTTGCATGAACTGATGCTGAGTGAAAGGAGCAGAACCAGGAGATCATTATACACAGCAACAACAATATTACATGATGATCAATTCTGATGGACATGGCTCTCTGCAACAAAGAATTGTCTCAAACCAGTTCCAATTGTTCACTGAAGAAGACCATATACACCCAGAGAGAGGGATATGAAATATGGACCACAACATAACATTGTCATGCTCTCTATTGAGGTTTGCTTGCATTGTGTTGCCTTTCTCTGATTTTCTTTTTTTTTCTTATAGATAGGATTTTTCTTGCACAACTTGTCAAGTATTTCAACATTATTAACATGTAGTGGACTTCCTGCCATCTAGGGGAGGGGAGGGGACCTTGGGGTAAAATTTAATGGAAAGCTTTGTAAAGATCAATGCTGGGGATCTACCCACATATATGTTATACAAATATAAAGCTTTAATAAAAAATTTTAAAAAAAGTTAAGGTCTGCTCTTAGAGCAAAGGGGAAATTGTCTCAAACTTTTTCTACAGGCAACAGTGGCTTTACACTACCCTGGGCTCATGCTGCTGACTTCCTTCCAGTGGTGTTTGGGCATGGAGCGTCCTGTGTTATTCTGGGCTTCAGAGGCTCATTATTTGCCTTGTGTATTTGTTTTGGATATATCACAGTTAATCTGGTGATTCATTGGTTTTTGATCCAGGACAGAATAGCTAATTGCTGTATTTTGACTAAGACCTTCCCGGCATATTCTCCAGCCTGGACATCATACCACCCTGGATACCTGCACTGTGTCTGCAATTAGCTCCTTTTCCCTTACTCTTATCTTATTGAAACAGACAATTTCTGAAGTTCTTCCAAAATATCTTCTGTTAGAAATTTGTTACACTCCGAATATTTGTGGGTTTTGTCATTCTAAACCCAGTTCAGAGGCTTGATCTGGTGTTGATCTGAGGGATGCTAGGAAGAGCTCAGATAAAGATTTGTCTACTCTCCACAATCTTGACTTGGCCTCCCATAAGAATTCTTTAAGAAGTACAACATAAGACTCTGTTGCTTTATGCCAGATCTCTCCCTTTCCCATCATTGGAAATAGCCCCTCCTACTGAATTTCATACAGACTTTATTTTGCATATCTCTAATGCATTTAAAGGCTATAATATTTATGCCTTATTTCTCTATTAGTTGTAGAGATGTGTGTCAGGTTTTCAATTTGTGTTACTTCTGGTGCTGTATATACAGGAGATGCTTAATAGATGTTCATTTAATATAAAATGAGTTTGAAGTTGTGCAGTAAAATTATCTTTCAGTTTGTTGTGTTCCTATTAAATAGAAGCTTCGAGAACATTCAGACTTTCCCTTTTCTTCTCTTTTATCATTCAAGAAAATTTGATCAATTTCCTTTTATTCAGTAAAATTCCTGTTTATTCTGATGACTTGACTCTGGAAAGAGGCCTGTGGAGTCTTGGAACATGAGGCTTTATTTATTGCACTTTCTGTTTCAGAGAGTTGCCATAGAGCAATACATAGTAAACTATCTTTTTCTTTTAAAGTATCTCAAAATGACAGTCTGTGGTTTTGTACCACATTCATCTGTCCTACCATCAGGACAATTGTTATTCAGAACTTATGGATAGCCCATTTCTGAATCATTTTTATATTTATTAAAAAATATGGACTTCCTAAACATCACTTCAGCTTGCTAAGAAAATATAATAGAGATAATTAGCCCCGAACTCTCATTTTTTCTTTCATGGTCTGTTTTTAATACAATGTAGGAAGAAGGGCAACAGATTTTGTAGCTTGGCTCAGACACTTAATGGTTGTGTGAATATTGTCAAATTATTTCAGCCTTACGATCCTTAGCTTCCTCTTTTGTAAAATCAGCAGAGCTGAACAGTCAAAAAGCATCTATTAATTGCTTACTACTTAATTAGGCACTGTGCTAAGGTCTGAGAATTAGTAAAGGAGATTTCTTGAGGTCAAAAAGTTCACATTCTATTTGGGGAGATATCATGTAAACAAATACATATAAAAGACACAGAAATATGTTAACTTTTAAACTTTTAAAGTTTTTAATTCTATTCCTCATTTTTCTTCAGATTCATTATAAATATCACACCAATTTTACTATATCTGTAGATAGAAAGTAATCTTAAAGGAAAGCATTGTAAGTTAGAAGGAGTGGAAGAGGGAAAAAATAAGGGACTTTTTGAAAGATTTGGATTTGAGATGGGTCATGAGAGATATCAGGAAAGATCAGAGGTAGATGTAAGGAGGGAGAATATCTCAGGCTTTGAATTTGCTTTGAATAGTCAGTGAAAAAAAGAATGAAGTTGGAAGGTGCGTTATGTAAGGACTCCCCAACCTCCAACTTCATTTTTTCCCACTGACTAAACTCCAGTTCTGTGCCTGGGTCATAGTAAGCACTTAATAAGAGCTTATTACCTTGACTTATTCCTGGTTGTTCTCATTACTTTCCTGGGAATCCACTAAATTACCTAAGAGAATAAGTTCTTCTAAAGAAAATGTGAAAATGACAAATGTTGATAGGGCTGGGGGAAAACAGGTACACTGATGCACACTGTAATTCAATCATTCTGGAATGCAATATGTATTATGTTCCAGATGTTACTAAAATATGCATGCTCTTTGATCAATGATACTATTACTAGGTCTATGCTCCCAAAAAGATAAAAAGAAAGAGAAATAAGACCCACCCTACATATATACACATAATGTCTATGTGTGTATATGCCTTCATATTTGCATATTGGCTTATTATATAGCGGAAAGCAAGGATTGCCTAGCAATAGAGGAATAGACAAATTATACTATATGAATATAATGGAGTATGATTTTGTTATAAGAAATGAAAAAAGTGATATATTTAGAGAAACCTGGGAATATCAATATGAATAGAATGATGGGATCAGAACACGAGAACAATTTATAAAATAACAACATTGTAAAAAGGGATAGTTGGAAAGACTAAAATTAACACAATTGCCAAGTATGATTTCAAGTACTGATAATGAAAAATTCCACCCACTTTCTGAGAAAGAAAGTGGTAGACTTGATAGGTAGAATGAAACATCCATTGTAATACATGGCTAATGTGGGAATTTATTTTGTTTGACTATGAATATTTGTTAAGAGTTTTGGTTTTATTTTAATTTTTTTTCAGTATTGGGGAGAGGTAAGAGCAGAGAAAATAAGTATTTATTAATTGGGAAAGATGTTAAAATTTAATTTAAAAATTAAGACAATGGAAAAAGGGAAAATAAATTTCACTAAAAAACCATAATATTATCCAAATTATTCAGGGGTCATTTGAGTTTCGAGCATATGTCTTTAATTTAAGCTTTTGAAAAAAGAGAAGAAAGCATTAAAGCCTAGGTTATGACTAAACAATATAAGTAAGATGTTGGCATGTCTGAAAAGGCAAATCCATTTTTCCAACTCATTGTTCAGCTTTTATTTAGCATTTTAACCAGTCACAGTATTTTTCTAGAATGATGACATTAGCATATTGTAGAATAAAGATGACCCAGGCTCAGAAAATCTTCCTAGATATGAAGAGATATATTCATCAAGGAACTATACATCCATAGGACTGTATAATCTATACCCATGCTAAAACATTCTGGAATATCCAATGGATAAAATAAAAGTGAAATGAAGAGACCCCATGATAGAATTTTTTAAAAGCCTTGAATATGGGGGGGGAAGGGAAAGAAGGAGAAAGAGAAAGAGAAAAGGTTGGAAAAAACTGTTACTGAAATAATTCCACAATGGGAATTCAGATGGCTCAAGCAAGACAGTCCGTGCACTCAAGGACTTTATTTTGAAATGAAGAAAGATGATGTGTAAAAGATAATTAAAAAGAAGAAAGGAGCAGCAAAATGGTTTGGAAATTGCCATGAGTCTGTTGTAATCTTTGATCTATCCAAGGTAAATTGAAAGTTCAACTATCAGGAAATAGGATGATTTCAGAGAAAGAGTAGAAATTTCCTGTAAGGAGGAGTGGTAAATGAAATGTGGTCAAATTTTGTCTCCAATACTTACTAGTTATATGACTCTGGATAAGTCACTTAATCTATCTGAGCCTCAGTTTCCTCATCTGTAAAATGGGGATAATAATACCAGAATTATCACTGCCTCATAGAGATTCTGTGAGAATCAAATGAGATAAATTAGGATGTGTCTAGAATCAGGGAATGAAGATTTATATCATATGAGTATTGGTTGAAGGAACTCATCATGTTTAGTCTAGAAAAGGAAAAGACTCAGAGGAAACATGACAGCTGTCTCTAAGTATTTGAAATGTTGTCATGGAGGAAGACTTGTTTTGCTAGTCTCAGTGGGTAGAAACAAGAATAAGTTACAGATATAAGTTGCAAAGAAATAAATTTATGTTTAGCATGGGGGGGGGGAACTTCTTAACAATTAGATAGCCTAAAAAGGTGACTGGATGACTACTTGTCAGATATGTTATAGTTAGAATTCCTTAAATAGTCCATGAAATCCATTCCAATTCTCAAACTCTCTAAGATTAAGATATAATATATAACAATTGTTTTGTAATTCTTAATCTACCATGTAAATGTCAGTTATTTAAATGTTACTATAATAAAAACCTAAGTCCCATACTCAAAATGTACAGGTCTAATTTTAAGTTTTATTCCCAACATATTTCAGTTCTGTGAATTTTGCTAAGTCACTTAATTGTGTTAGACCTCAGTTTCCACATCTAAATTAGACTTATAATTCTTGCATTGTTGACTTCATAAGGATCAAATGCTTTTGATCTGCAAAACATATAAATGGAAAGTATACTCATTATTTATTAAAATCACATATTTTAGTTTACTGAAAGACTATATCCTTTTAGTAGAACTCTACTACTTGCCATCCTGTCAATGAATTCATCACCAGTATCATATTCAGCAAGTAGATTGGCAAATTTGTTCAGCCTTATAAGACAGATATTATGGCATTTGGCAGATGATTTCACTGTTGTAATGATCCTTGTTGTAGCGTGGAATATGTTGGTAGTCCATTATGCAGTAGAGGTGTGAATTTTTGCTGTTATTAGGTGACAAGTCATACAAACTTGAAATCATCAGAGAAAAATTATCACTAAAGCTTGAAACAGATTTTTTTTCTCCCTGAACATCTCAGCATTGTATTAATTCCCTTGTTATAAAAAAAGCTTTGTCTCCTGATTGTCCAAAGCCACATGTTGATTGGATAATGACAGTCACAAGATGGTTTCATGAAGTTCTTTTAAATGTCTGGAGAAAATACTGTCATCTGGCTTGTTCCTTAATTTACATAATGGGAATTATAAGTGTGTCTAATGTAGGTAATGAGGAATGAGAAAAGTGGCAAAGTTAGGATAGAAGGTTCAAACGATTTTAATGCTCCTCCTACCATGAGACCCTTAAAAGAATAATTTTTAAGATTTTCTAATGAAGAATATATATTTTTAAATAAAAATATAATTGCCCTGGAAATGCAGGGCCATCATACTTTTTTAGATTCTGAGCCTGAAAAGTGAATATATCATAACTCCTTTCCATCTTCCATTGGTTTCCTTTGAATGAAACATTAAATTAAATCCAGTAAACCTACTAAACACTTACAATGTGACAGACAGTGTGTTAGTATTGAAGAATACAAAGGTTTTTATAACAGGTGCTGCTTTTGTAGAGTTTACATTTTAATGATGATGAGGACAAATACACAAACACTTTACTACTGCTACTGATTTACATTTCTATGACAACTTGATAATTAAGGAGGTGTTTGTTTCAGAATGATCTTAGAAGGTGGCACAGTACTTTATCTGGAGAATGGAAGACCTGAACTCAAATCCAAACTCAGACACATCAGCTGTGTGACTCTGAACAAATCACATCCTTTATTTAGCTCAGTTTCTTCATCTATAAAATGGGGATAATAATAATAATAATAATACTTGTATGCTGGGATGGTTGTGAAGATAAAACAATATTTATAAAGTGCTTTGAAAACTTTAAAGTGTTATGTAAATGTTAGCTGTTATTTTACAAATGAAGATGCTGAGATCATTTCGTCAGTTGATTTAGAACTGGAAGGGACTGTGGGTTAATCAAGTCCAACACCTTCATTGAATAGGGTAGGAAACCAATGTCCAGCAATACTGAGTGATTTCTCAGGCTCACACAGTTCATAGAATCCTTGCTGGGATAGAATCTCCAGTATTTGGGAGGATGGTGCCATTAAGAGAAATAGAAAAAGTAGGAGTTAGGCCAGTGTAATGGGAGAAAAAAATCATTTTTAAGTATATTGAGCTTAAGGTGCTGATGGGGTATCCAGTTAGAGATAGGCAGTAGGCAGACAGTGGGGCAGGTTCTCTTGATAGAATTGGGGCAGACTTGTAGGCATAATAGACTAGATTCCTCCTCTCAGATGAGGAAGAGAGATACTTAGATCCAAAGAGCTAGAGAACTAATGTGTCTTTGAGTATAGTCCCTGTCACCAAAGGAATCCTATTAGCCCCTTTGCTTATACACAATCTTGGTGATACAATGGATACAGCTATTGGTGGGGAGTGAGGAAGACCTGAGTTCAAATCCAGCCTCATACACTTACTAGCTGTTTTATCCTGGACAATTCACTTAACCCTGTCTCAGCTTCCTCATATGTAAAATGAACTAGAGAAGGAAATGGCAAACATTCCAGTATCTTTGCCAAGAAAACCCCAAATTGGATTATGAATAGTCAGATAAGACTGAAATTACTCAACAACAACAATATATGATCTTCCCATTACTGGTATGTTCAAAGGCACCTAGAGTTTGCTTATATTAAATTTGTGAAGTTCATAAGTATCTCCTCATATTCTGTTTCTATATACATGTGTTTTCCATTGGTGGTTTATAAAACAGGAGTTTAATTGGGACATCCTGAAAAATTAGATGGATTTCTCATCCCATCAAAGTTTTAGTATAAATTTTATTGATACCTTTTTATTTTTTTATTTTTATTTGTATGTCCTCTTCCCTCCTAGAGAACCTTGCAAATTGTTTTTCTGTTTTGTGTTTTTTGTCCATTTATGGCATCATATTCATTGTGCATATTGTTTTCTTGGCTCTGCTTACTTCATTTTGTATAAGTTCATATAAATATTTCCATATTTCTCTGTATTCATCATATTTATTATTTCTTAGCATACAGTAGGATTCCATTAAAGATATGTATCACAAATTGGTTTGGTCATTCCTCAAATGATAGGAATATTTTTGTTTTCATATTTTTTGTTACCATAAAGTGCTCTTTTAAATATTTTTATGGTTACATGGTCCTTTTTTTAAATCTATTACTTACCTGGAATATATGCCTAGTAGTGAAATCTTGGCAAAAAACTCAAATCAATTTGATGATATTATAGCACATAGACATGACTGCAGTCATCTGAAGGTCACTTCATGTCTCAGTGGTCTTGTTCAAGGATACCTTATTGAGGAGCTTCAGAGATAGGAACTGCCTCCGAGAAGACTGGTGATCATCTTAGGATCATAGATTTAGAATTTGAAGGGGACAGAGAATTCATTTTACAGAGATGAGAAAAATGAGCTTGAGAAAGGCAAAGTGACTTGCCCAATGTCACACAGCTTGTAAAAATATGAACCGAGATTTGAGGTCATGTCTTCTTGATTCTAAGCCCAGAATTCAACTCACAGTACCACTTGTCTGAG
>JAJPUD010011448.1:25750-54573 GCA_023553655.1 Myrmecobius fasciatus | reverse complement strand
TGGAGAAGTGATTAAAGTGATGATTAGGAGCTATTTGCTCAAATCTAAGCCAATAAATTTGACAGTTAAATGGAATAGATGAAGATTTACAAAAATGTAAATTTCCCAGATTAACAGAAAAGGAAATAAATACTTCAAAAGGCCCATTTTAGAAAAAGAAATTGGACAAGACATTGATGAACTTTCTAACAAAAGAAATTCCAGGATCAGATGTGTTTGTAAGTGAATTCTATAAAACATTTTCAAACAATAAATTTCAATACTATATAAACTGTTTGGGAAAATGGGTTAAGAAGGACTCCGACCAAATTCCTTTTATGACACAAATATGGTGTTGATACCCAAAGCCAGAAGAGCTAAACCAGAGTAAAAATTTAGACCAATTTTTCCAATGAATATTGATGCATAGATTTTGAATAAAATATTAGGAAAGAGATTAGAGCAATTTATCACAAGGATAACACAATATGACTAGATAGAATATATAGAAGGATTGCAGGAAAATTATCAATAGAATTGGCTATATTAATAACAAAACTAACTGAAATCATATGAT
The DNA here is from genome assembly GCA_023553655.1 of Myrmecobius fasciatus. Lineage (NCBI taxonomy): Eukaryota > Metazoa > Chordata > Mammalia > Dasyuromorphia > Myrmecobiidae > Myrmecobius > Myrmecobius fasciatus. The sequence goes on along the minus strand of JAJPUD010011448.1, from coordinate 54,017 downwards.
TATCTCAATAGACACAGAAAAAAGCATTTGACAAAATGCAATACTCATTGCAATTAAACAAATTCAGAGAACATAGAAATAAAGGGAATTTTCTTTAAAATTATAAGCAGTGTCTATCTAAAATAATCAAGAAGCATTATGTATAATGAGGATAAGCTAGAAGCCTTCACAATAAAATCATGGGTGAAACAGGGATGCCTATTATCATCAGTATTATTCAATATTGTACTATAAATGTTAGCTTTCATAATAAGAGGAAAAATAAATTTAAAGAATTTGAATAGTCAATGCAGACACAAAACTATCACTGCAGATCACATGATGGTATATTTGTAGAATCTTAGAGAAGCAACTAAAAAACTACTTGGAACTATTAACAATTTTAATAAAGTTGCAGGATATAAACTCACATTAATTATTAACATATATATATGTACATATACATATGTACATATATATATATATATACACATATTACCAACAGAGCCCAACAACAAAAGATAGAGAGCTTCCACTTAAAATAAATGAAGACATATAAAATATTTGGGAGTCTACTTCCAAGACAAGCCTAGGCATTATACGAACAAAATTACAAAACATTTTTCACAGAAATAAAGCCAGATCTTAACGACTGGGAAAATATCAGTTGGTCCTGGGCAGGCCAAGTTAGTATAATAAAAATGACATTTCTTCCTAAATTAATTAACTTATTCCATGCCATATCAATCAAAATACCAAAAATTTATGAATCTTAAATATATGACAAAATTTATCTAGAAGAACAAAAAGTCAAGAATATCAAAATTATTAATGAAGAAATGCAAAGGATGGTAGGCTAGTCATACCAGATCTAAAACTATGTTCTAAAATAGCAATCATCAGAACTTTTTGGTATTGGTTAAGAAATAGAGTGGTTGATAAGTGGAATAGATTAGGTACAGAAGAAACAGTATTCAATGACTACAGTAATCTACTGTTCGATAAATCCAAAGACTCCAGCTTCTGCTTGGGATAAGAATTCATTATTTGACAGAAACTGCTAAATCAAATTTATAAAAAGACAAATCATTCCCCAACTAATAAAATGGTCAAAAGATATGAAAAGGAAATTTTCAGATGAAGAACTTAAAGCGATCAATAGTCATATGAAAAAATTCTCCAAATTACTATTGATTAGAGAAATTTAAATTAAAACTACTCTGAAGTACCATCCCATGCCTGTCAGATTGGCTAATATGACAGAAAAAAAAATTGGTGAACATTGGAGAAGATGTAGGAAAATTAGAATACTAATGCATTGTCAATGGAGTTGTGAACCGATCCAACCATTCTGGAGAGAAATTTGGAACTCTTCCCAAAGGACAATCCAACTGTGTATATTCTTTGATCCAGCAATGCCTCAATTATGTCTGTATCTCAAACAGAACATTAAAAAATGGGAAATGCCATTTGGTACAATCTCTTTATTTAATAGGTTGAAAATTGAATTCCATAGAAATTAAATGATTAGTCTGAGGTCCCACAGTCACAATTTTTTTGAGTTCTATATTTGGACCTTTCTTATGAATTTAGAAACAATAGTATTTTTTTGAATGCCTGTTTAACCTCTTATTGTCACAAAAACTTAAATACATTTTTCCAAACCAACAGCTTTTCTTATATAATGTAGTTTCATGACCCCAAATATCCCCTGCTCCTATAATCCACATTAATGTTTGTTTAGATCTTTGGTTTTACAGATTCTGGTCTTTGATTTTGAGGGGTGTTTTTTTTGGCCTTTCAATTAGCAAATTAGTCTGTTTGAACAGAGAAATGTAAGGCTGGAGTTGCATGCCTGAAGAATGTTATTCTTTGTATTTGCTTTGGCCCCTGACAATAAGGATTCACTGAAGTTGGCAGAAGGTTTCAGTTTAGCATCCTACCTATTTAAATGAACACTGTACCCTTAATTAAAGTATAATGTCTCTAAAGGAGATGTTATACCAGGCAATCTCTCCCTTGTCAATATGTATGATTCTTTTGTATAGGGTTTTCTTCTTGGTCAATTTCATGTTGATATTCCTAAGTTCATATTCTTCTTCTAAAATCTTTTGCTAAGGGATATGAACAGACAATTTTCAGATGATGAAATTAAAACCATCTCTAGTCATATGAAAAGTTGCTCCAAATCACTATTGATCAGAGAAATGCAAATTAAGACAACTCTGAGATACCACTACACACCTGTCAGATTGGCTAAAATTACAGGAAAAGATAACGATGAATGTTGGAGGGGATGTGGGAGGGCTGGGACACTAATACATTTTTGGTGGAACTGTGAACGTATCCAACCATTCTGGAGAGCAATTTGGAGCTATGCTCATAAGTTCTCAAACTGTGCATACCCTTTGACCCAGCAGTGTTTCTACTGGGCCTATATCCCAAAGAGATCTTAGAGGAGGGAAGGAGACCCACCTGTGCAAGAATGTTTGTGGCAGCCCTTTTTGTAGTGGCTAGAAACTGGAAACTGAAGGGATGCCCATCAATTGGAGAGTGGCTGAATAAATTATGGTATATGAATGTTATGGAATATTATTGCTCTGTAAGAAACGACCAGCAGGACGATTTCAGAGAGGCCTGGAGGGACTTGCATGAACTGATGCTGAGTGAAACGAGCAGAACCAGGAGATCATCATACACAGCAACAACAGTATTTACATGATGATCAATTCTGATGGACATGGCTCTCTGCAATAAAGAATTGTCTCAAACCAGTTCCAATTGTTCACTGAAGAAAACCATATACACCCAGAAAGAGGGACATGAAATATGGACCACAACGTAACATTTTCATGATCTCTATTGACATTTGCTTGCATTGTGTTGCCTTTCTCTGATTCTTTTTTTTTTCTTGTAGATAGGATTTTTCTTGCATAACTTCTCAAGCATTTCAATATTATTAACATGTAGTGGACTTCCTGCCATCTAGGGGAGGGGAGGGGTCTGGGGGTAAAATTTGTATTGGAAAGCTTTGTAAAGATCAATTTTTGGGCAACTACCCATACATATATTATACAAATAAAAAGCTTAAAAAATAAAATAAAATCTTTTGCTATATCCTATCTAGAATCTTGGTTTTGCAAACCCTATGGATTCTCTCTTGATTTTACATCCTGTTTATTGCTCTAAATCTTGAGTTGGACTGAACTTTTTCCCAAGGAGAGTTATTTCCCAAAGGGTCTCTTAATTGCAACCAGTCATCAACACAAATAGACTTCCATCCTGCCTTTTAAAAAGTCTGACTTCCTTAGTCATCAGTTCAAATTTAATTTTCTTCCATGGAAAATATTTTACAAGTATTTTTTTATTTTCTATTTTTTAAGAAGAATTCAGCATGCTTTGAAAAACTTGAGCAATACATGTACATCAAACAAATAATTTCTGGGTTTCTGCAATATTCAAGACCTTTAAGAAAATGCAAAATTTCTTAAGATGTATCTTTTCCCTTATGGAATTTTAAATCTATCTGTAGATAAATTAATATAATTCCAAGAACATATAAAGTAATTGAGGTGACTGGAAAATGATTGATGTACATATTGTTCCCTTTCTGTTATGTGTAGCGAAGCAATAACAACAATACGTGGCTTTTTTAAAAGTAGGGATAAGAAAGAATGAGATATACACAAACACCAACAAGGATCAGGAATAGAATTTATTAGAAAAAAGTATGGGTAATAGTCATTGATCTTAGGCAAAATCAAACTTAAAGATTCAAATGAGAGAAATTTACATTGTATGTCAACTATATTTATATTGTTTTAGGTTCATGTTTATATATGAGTAAATGCATGTTATATACATGTATCTGAGTATATGTAGATATAAGTACATATTTTTCTAGTATATGTTTGTATATAGATACATATGTATATAGATACATATATATGTGTGTGTCTGTAGGTGGGTGTAAATGTATATGCAAATGTATATGCAAATGTGTATATATATGTATATATAAATATATCTATATTTAAACTATAGCCTGCTTGGGGAAGTGGAAGGGATGAAAAGCGAAAAAAATAAAGTCACAATAGTACACAACAGACTACAAAAGAGAAAGCTGCAAGATAGCAAGGAAAAGGTGGACACATGAATATAATTTCATCTACTGCTATATATCCTTTCTGGAACTGATAATTTATTATTATATATTTTGAATCCTCCCTAATGTTCTCTTGGGCACATGACAATGTTTTACACATCTTTAATTTATATATTCTTCATGATTTATAAGATACTTGCTATTTCAGATTACTATTTTAGAATATAGTTTTAGATCTTGTATTGACAGAAACTGCTTTGATTTATGAGATAGGAACATCATTAAAGTCTCAGTTTCTTCCTCTATAGTATGGGGACAATAACAGTACCTGAGGCTTTTGAAGATCAAATGAGATAACATTTTAGATAGTCCTTAGCACAATGCTTGACTTATAGCTTGTGCTTAATAACCGCTTATTTGTTCCTTTTTCTACAATTTGTTTACTATATTTTCAATGTTTCCCTGAAGTGGGTTTTATATTTTCTTGTTACTGTTCCCTAATTCTTGTATTGATTGGCTTTTCACATGTAAAAGATTTGTTTTCTTTCAGTTAGTAACAACCTCCCCCTCACATCTTATACAATGGTTTGTTTTATTGTGCTATAATGTAACTTACTTAAAACAGTGAGCCATATGTTGTAACAAAAACAAATGTGGAAATAGTTAGCAAAACCAACTAGCATATTGACTTTGCTTATAATACATGGAATATACACACTCATAGTCTCTACCAATGCAAAGAAGAGAGATCCATTTTCTCAGTTTTTTTTGGGACCAGCTTTGGTCATTATTTATATATATCTTTCAGTTTTATTTTTATGCTATTCCCATTTACATTGTTGTAAACATTGAATATATCATTCTTATTTAACTGCATCAATTAATTTTCCATGCTTCTTTGAATTTTTCATAGTCTAAAATAGTGCTGTAACATTTTATTTTGGGATAACTAGATGCCACAGTGAATGCAAGGTCTAAAGTCAGGAAGATACATTTTGCTGAGCTCAAATTTGACCTCAGACATTTATTAAATGCGTGACCACAGGCAAACCACTCAAAGCTGTTTGCCACAGTTTACTCATCTGTAAAATGAGCTGAAAAAGGAAATGCCAAACCATTCCAGTATCTTTGCCAAGAAAAGTCCAAATGGGGTGACGTGACTGAAATGATTGAACAACAGCAACAATATTTTAGATTTGCATTTGTCTTATTTGTTTGGAGTAATATTATATAAGATATATTAATTCCTTATTTATTTTGAGCTTTTAGCCTCAAGAAAAATTTTGATGTAAAGATGTTTTATAGATGTTTCTATTCCTATTGTGTGTGTGTATGTGTGTGCATTTTAGTTCTGCAAAAGATTTTTCATTTTTATACAAATGATCTAGTTCTATCTTTTGGGATTGCTTTTGTTTCTTGTTTGTTTAAGAATACCTTCCTTTCACCAAAGTTATAATTGTGAAATTTACCAGTTCTGGTTATCTTCTAACTATAGTATGACTTTTCATATTTAAATCATATTTCCATTTTCTATCAAGACATTGGTCTAAATACAATACTGTCACATAAATTTGTGGCTTTATAGGAATTGTTGTCATATTGCAAATTTTTCTTTAGGTGAATTATATTTTGTTGTTTATGGAACAATTAAGTGGTTGACTTCAAATGCTTTTTATTCTTCCTTATCTAGCCTGTTCAAGTAATTTTCTTTTCTATTTTAACCATTTCAAATAGTTTTGATGATCATTTCTTTGTTATGTAATTTGATGTGTCCAAGTACAATTATCCTTTCTCACTACTTCCCTCCTTTATTTCCTTGAAGATTTTGAACCTTTTGTTCACTCAAATTAATTTTTTAATTAAAGCTTTTTATTTGCAAAACATATGTATGGCTAGTTCTTCAACATTGACCCTTACAAAGCTTTCTGTTACAAAAATTTCGCCCCTAATCCCCTCCCCTCCTCTAGATGGCAGGAAGTCCACTACATGTTAATTATATTAAAATACTTGACAAGTTGAATACATGTATACATATTTCCATACTTATCTTGCTGTGCAAGAAAAATCGTATCTACAAGAAAAAAAAATCTGAGAAAGGAAACTCAATGCAAGCAAACATTGATAGAGAACATGAAAATATTATGTTGTGGTCCACATTTCATATCCCTCTCTCTGGGTGTATATGGCTTTCTTTACTGAACAATTGGAACTGGTTTGAAACATTTCATTGTTGAAGAGAGCCATGTCCATCAGAATTGATCATCATATAGTCTTGTTGTTGCCGTGTATAGTGATCTCCTGGTTCTGCTCATTTCATTCAGCATCAGCTCATGCAAGTCTCTCCAGGCCTCTTTGAAATTGTCCTGCTGGTTGTTTCTTATAGAACAATAATATTCCATAACATTCATATACCATAATTTATTCAGCCACTCTCCAACTGATGGGCATCCATTCAGTTTCCAGTTTCTAGCCACTACAAAAAGGGCTGCCACAAACATTCTTGTACATGTGGGTCCCTTTCCTTCCTTTCAAATCTCTTTGGGATATAAGCCCAATATGCTGGGTCGAAGGATATGCACAGTTTGATAACTTTTTGAGCATAGTTCCAAATTGTTCTCCAGAATGGCTGGATCTGTTCACAGTTCCATTAACGATGTATCAGAGTCCCAGTCTTCCCACATCTCCTCCAACATTCATCATTATCTTTTCCTGTCATTTTAGCCAATCTGACAGGTGTGTAGTGGTATTTCAGAGTTGTCTTAATATGCATTTCTCTGATCAATAGTGATTTGGAGCACCTTTTCATATGACTAGAAATGGTTTTAATTTCATCATCTGAAAATTGTTCATATCCTTTGACCATTTATCTATTGGAGAGTGGCTTGAATTCTTATAAATATGAGACAATTTTCTATATATTTTAGAAATGAGGCCTTTATCAGAACCCTTACATGTAAAGATGATTTCCCAATTTATTGCTTCCCTTCTAATCTTGCCTGCATTAGTTTTGTTTGTACAAAAACTTTTAAACTTAATATAGTCAAAATTATCTATCTGGTATTCAATTAAGAGTTCCAATTCTTCTTTGGACATAAATTTATTCCATCTCCACAGGTCTGAGAGGTAAATTATCCTATGTTTCTCTAATTTGCTTATAATATCACTCTTTATATCTAGATAATGAACCCATTTAGCTCTTATCTTGGTATGTGATGTTAGGTGTGGGTCAAACCCTAATTTCTTCCACACTAGTTTCCAATTTTCCTAGCAGTTTGTGTCAAATAGCATTCAAATTAATTTTGTAATTATTTGTTAAGGTTTTATAAAAATGCTTCTTGTTACATTGGTAAGGCATCAGATCTACAAATTAATTTAGATAGTGTTGGCATTTTTCTTATATTGCCATGGTCCAATGAATATCATTCCAATAATATAATTGTTCTTTATTTTTTAAATTATTTTGTTATTGTATTTTTGAGAGTTTTATGTGTATTCTGGTAGATTAGTTCTGGAATATTTTATTCATTTTGTAGTTAATTTGAATGAAATTTCCCTTTTTATCATTTTCTCCTGATTTTTGTTGCTTCTATGCAACAAATGCTATCGATTTTTGTTGATTCATCTTGTATATTTTGCATCTCTCACTGAATTTTTAAATGTGTTAATAGTTTATTTGCTCCTTCTCTACAATTTTATAAAATAAAAAATGTCATACAAAATAATTTATCTTTACTATATGACTTTTTTTTCTTTTCTCATTACTATTGTTAATATTTTGAGGATCATGTAAAATAATATCAGATATAAAAAATACCAGTGCTTTTGCTGCTATATTTATTGGGAAAGTTTTTAATGTTGTACATTACAAATAATGCTAGATTTTTATTTAGTTATATACTATTTAAAAATTAAAAATGGAATCTTCTTTGCTTAGACTTTGTAGTTGTTTTTTTTTTCAAAATCATAAAATAAGGTTATACTTTGCCAAAAGCCCTTTAGGAATCTATTGATATAAACATGCAGTTTGGGGACCTTTATTTTTCTTAAGATATATTTTCATAACTGTCTTCCTGATATAGGATCATCCTTACATCGCCAATATAAGTATTATATTTATTTTGGTTAGCATTTTATTTAAAATGTTTGTGTCAACATTCATATATAATATATACTTATAGTTGTCTTTGCTTTGTCCTTCCTTGCTCTGGGCACTGAGATTATATTTGTGTCTGAAGATAACATGTCATTAATTTTTTTTTAAACATTTGACACATCTGGATCAGGGTTTTGTTTTCTCTTTGGTTCTCTTTGGTTCATTCATTTTTATATTCATAATTTGGATTAAGATGTCTATTTTGTGTTCTATGGATTTGAACATATTATATTTTGTAGATAGTTCTCCATTTCTTTTAACTTTTTATTTTTGCTAATATGGAATTACCTTGTATGCCTACTTGTGTGTATCAGAATGTCATCATGCATAATACTGGCTCAATTAATCCTTATTCAATGAGTGACAAATCTAGCACTATCTTCACATTTGAAAAGGAGAGTGTATCATATCTTAATTAAAAAATTCTGCTTCTGTTAATTTCCTCATAAATGGGCCTGGAAAGTTATAAAGTCACAAGCCATTAGAATTTGTGCGGATGAGAGGGACAGAGTGTGATGATAAATATTTAACAATCAGCTCTCCAGAAGAAAAATGCGCATCATGCACTTTTAAGTTTAATCTAAATTATTTACATTTTCTACATAACTTTCTTAATTTTAGACAATAAACAAAACAATCAAGCTCTTATTTGTAGCTTTTGCCATTTTATGAGGTATAAATGCTGTCTCACACACAAAATTTAACTGTTGGCTCTCGCAAGCCAGTCAAAGTGGGTTCCAATAGCCTTGATTAAGGATCATCCATTTAAAGACGTTCCTGAAGGGAAATGTCCTTTATAATCTGCTTAATAAAGTAAAGCCTTTGCTTGAATTTGTCCAGTGAGGGAGAATCTACTTTTTTCCAAGGCAGCCTATTCCACATTTACATAATTTTCCTCATTAGGGATGCTTTTTTTCCCCCATTGAATCTAAATTTGTTTCTTTCCATTTTCCTCCTAGGGCTCCTATTTCTGATCTTTGAGGCCAAATGAGACAAGTAACTTCACCCTTCTAAATGGCAGCCCTTCAAATCCTTGAAGTCAGTTATTGTATCACTCAGTTCTCCAGGTTAAACATTCCCTGATTCTTTACATGGCATGATTCTGAAGTCTTTTATCCTGGTTTTCCTCCTGAGTCTTTTCTGCACTAAGTGTATGTGTGTATCAACTATTGCCAGCCTTCAGTCACATCAGTAAACTGATACCTTTGTTACATTAACAGAGTACTAGAAAGAGGTTCTTAACCTTTTGTGTTGTGTGTCATAGACTCATTTGGCAGTGTAGTGTTATCTATGGATTCCTCAGAAAAAATGTTTTTAAATGCATAAACCAAAATGTACACAATTTTAAAAGAAACCAATTATATTGAAATGCAATTATCAACATCATTTTTAAAAATAATCACTCTAGGCTGGGACAAGATTTCATCTGCTAGTTTGGTGGAGAGAGTGTTTTGCTCTTTGCTACTTGTACAATCTTAGACAAATTACTTAATCTCTTTGAGCATTTACAGAATAGAGGGGTTGATCTCTGAGTTTTGAATTCCATGGTCCTGTGAATTAAAGATATCTTTAACCTAATCAGCTTGGTCCGACTTAACCCTAGCATCTTGTGATCACATAGGAAGGGGAAAAGGAGAGACTAAGCATTTATATAGTGCCTATTGTATGCCAGATATTGTGTTAAATGTTTTTTTAAAAATCTTATATAAGAACCCTAGGAAGGTAGAAGATATTATTATCCCCATTTAACAACTGGGGAAACTGAGATAAACAGTGATTTACTGACTTGTCAAATATCACACAGCTAGTGTCTGAGGTCAGATTTAAACTCAGATTTTCCTGATTCTAGATCCATTAGGCTATCAATAGCTTCACATAGTTGCAAATGAGTCTAAGTCAGTTTAGGTGTTTTATTTTATTTGGGCCTCAGAACAATCCAATGAGGCTGAGAGTAGAGGTAATATTATACCCATTTTGCAAGGAAGGAAATTGAGGCCAAAAGAAATTAAGTTATTTGCATATGACACCATGCCTTATTATTGCCTTGTTGCTGCATTTGCAAAAATACAAAGCCCCCTTTGATCATTTCCCAATCTATCTTTTGTAAGAGAAGAAAAAAAAATGTGAGTGGCCATATGGCTGACTTTTAATGAATGCAAAATACATAGGCCACACGTGCATATTTCTGGATGGGTGGGCAAATGAGGCATTATGATTTGCAGTTAAATACCAAACTCTGAGAAAAGTCTCCCCTTAGAGACCACTTCTGTGTGGCTGTGTATCTAAAAAAAAAGGCAATGGTTCAGAGGATGCAGCAAGTAGCAAAGCATACTTAATGACGTGTTCCAGGGAGGAAATTAAGGTTGGCACTGTTGAGGTATTAAACTTAGTAGAGCAACACGTAAGGATTAAAGAGGAAAATTTCAGAGAGAGAACTCATTCTTCTATGATGACACAATTGTAAGAGAAAGTGGACTCTGACAATGTGATTTACTGAAAGCTCTAAAACATAATACGTTAGAGTGGCTGTGTATCAAAGTTATTTTTCTGTTCTATTACCTTTAATGAATAGGGTAGATCAGTGAATATATTCAGTGGAAAATGGCTCAGTGAATTTCTGATAAGGGAAAAAAAATAGCCCCCAAAAGAGCAAGATTTCATTCAGTTTTCTTTTTTCCTTATGGCTAATATTAATGACAATAGCTGGAATTTGTATAGTTCTTTATGATTTCTAAGTCATTTTATGTGTTTTATCTTATTTGGGCCTCAGAACAATCCAATGAGGCAGAGAGTAGAGGTAATATTATACCCATTTTGCAAGGAAGGAAATTGAGGCCAAAAGAAATTAAGTTATTTGCCTATGATACCATAGCTGGTAAGAGGTTAGGTTTGGATATCAAATCCACTTCTTTTTTTATTTTTATTTTTTTAAAATTTTTTTTTATTAAAGCTTTTTATTTGTATAACATATGTATGGGTAGTTCCCCAGCATTGATCTTTACGAAGCTTTCCATTACAAATTTTACCCCCAGTCCTCTCCCCTCTCCTAAATGGCAGGAAGTCCATGACATGTTAATAATGTTGAATTACTTGAGAAGTTATGCAAGAAAAATCCTATCTACAAGAAAAAAAAGAAAATCAGAGAAAGGCAACACAATGCAAGCAAACATCAATAGAGATCATGAAAATGTTATGTTGTGGTCTATATTTCATATCCCTCTCTCTGGGTGTATATGGTTTTCTTCAGTGAACGGCTGGAACCGGTTTGAAACAATTCTTTGTTGCAGAGAGCCATATCCATCAGAATTGATCATCATGTAATACTGTTGTTGCTGTGTATGATGATCTCCTGGTTCTGCTCGTTTCACTCAGCATCAGTTCATGCAATTCTCTCCAGGCCTCTCTGAAATCGTCCTGCTGGTCGTTTCTTACAGAGCAATAATATTCCATAACATTCATATACCATAATTTATTCAGCCACTCTCCAATTGATGGGCATCCCTTCAGTTTCCAGTTTCTAGCCACTACAAAAAGGGCTGCCACAAACATTTTTACATATGTGGGTCCCTTTCCCTCCTCTAAGATCTCTTTGGGATATAGGCCCAATATAAACACTGCTGGGTCAAAGGGTATGCACAGTTTGATAGCTTTTTGAGCATAGCTCCAAATTGCTCTCCAGAATGGTTGGATCCGTTCGCAGTTCCACCAACAATGTATTAGTGTCCCAGTTTTCCCACATCCCCTCCAACATTCATCGTTATCTTTTCCTGTCATTTTAGCCGATCTGACAGGTGTGTAGTGGTACCTCAGGGTTGTCTTAATTTGCATTTTTCTGATCAATAGTGATTTGGAGCAACTTTTCATATGACTACAGATAGTTTTAATTTCATCATCTGAAAATTGTCTGTTCATATCCCTTGACCACTTATCTATTGAAGAGTGGCTTGAATTCTTATATATATGAGACAATTCTCTATATATTTTAGAAATGAGGCCTTTATCAGAACCATTAAATGTAAAGATGATTTCCCAATTTGATGCTTCCCTCCTAATCTTGTCTACATTAGTTTTATTTGTACAGAAACTTTTTAACTTAATATAATCAAAATTATCTATCTGTTGTTCAATTAGGAGTTCCAGATCTTCTTTGGACATAAATTTATTCCTTCTCCACAGGTCTGAGAGGTAAACTATATTACGTTCCTCTAACTTGTTTACAAAATCACTCTTTATATCCAGATCATGAACCCATTTAGATCTTATCTTGGTATATGGTGTTAGGTATGGGTCAAGCCCTAATTTCTTCCACACTAGTTTCCAATTTTCCCAGCAGTTTTTGCCGAATAGTGAGTACTTATCCCAAAAGCTGGGGTCTTTGGGTTTATCAAACACTAAATTGTTAAGATTATTGCCTAGATTGTCCTGATAACCTATCCTGTGCCACTGATCGACTGCTCTATTCCTTAGCCAGTACCAAACGGTTTTGATGACCGCTGCTTTATAATATAGTTTTAGATCTGGTATAGCAAGGCCACTTTCATCTGCCTTTTTTTTTTCATTAATCCCCTTGAAATCCTTGACCTTTTGTTCTTCCAAATGAACTTTGCTACTATTTTTTCTAGATATCAAATCCACTTCTACCTGACAAAAGGTTTATCACAATTGGTTGCCTCTCAGTATTTGCTTAATTTTTTTCTATAATCAATATTTTTTATTCCACATGCTTAAAGTTGTATATTTGAATGATCAGTGTAAATGTGCACATATGTGTTCAAAAATTCTTTTACTTATTGGTTTTTCATTCTAATAAACCACCACCACCACCACACCACCACCACCCCTCCTTCCAAAACATAGCAAGCATGGAAGAAATGACAATTTCACAGAACTAGGTTCCAATCATTTAATCTGTGGCCTTGAAAGAACTAAGACCTCCCTTTCAAAGGTTTCAAGCTGAGTTAAAACCAACAGTTTTATTTTCAGAGTTAAAATGTAGAATTGTTTGCTAGGATTTCAGGTGTATTTCTTTTGTCCAATTTGGTTGGCAGAAGTAAAAATAAATTCTTCCCACTTCCAGATAACTAGTTTTTGAAAACAATTTCCCATCTGGGGCAACTAGGTGGTACCATAGTGCACAGAATACTAGACCTGAAGTCAGGAGGACTCACCTTCCTGAGTTCAAAACTAGCCTCAGTTGAGTGATGCTGAATAAGTCACTTCACTCTGTTAACTTCAATTCCTCATCTCTAAAATGAGTTAGAGAAGGTAATGGCAAACTACTCCAGATATATTTGCCAAGAACACACTAAACAGAATCATAAAATGATTGAAATGATTGAACAACAATCTCATATGAATTCTTTCCCATCTTCTAACTTCACTTTAACATCTCCTTAGGTTAATGTTGATCCCCTCATGCTATTTTCATAAAAATGCTACATTCTATTTCAATATGACCTCTTAGCAACAGATCAGAGAGGGTTTATGATAGGAAAACATGTTACTTAGTTTTTGAAGAGTTGCTTTATGCAGTGGTAAGTACATTGGCTCAAATCCTATCACTGATGTTTATTATATATATGCTCTTATAAAGTCAATCCCTTAGCAACATTGGGAGTTAGAATCCTGGGATGGATTGAGCCTAGGTCTGAGCCAGCATGCTCATTGTTAAATGTTTATATTATTATGCTCTCCCCACTTTACACCTCATTATAATGTGAATGTGATCAATGGTCATTAAAGGTTTTTCGGTAGAATAAAAACTGGTACATCCTTAAGGTCCTGAAAGGTCTCTATCACATAACGGAGGCTTGACTGTATAACTGTTATCCAAGCACCAACATGATTAAACTTAGACTCAACAACAGAAGACTCACAACAATGCTACCACGATCACGCCCCCTCCAGGTAGTCTTTTATCAAGGTATAAAGTAGTTACCATCTGAGTTTGTGAAGGGTGTATTGACACCCATGAAATCATGGATCATTAAACTATTGGAACATGATCCATACCAAGTAAAACACTTAGAATGAATCATTCTCCCTTCCTTGAACACTATCTTTCACAATATCAAGGAGTAAGGCCCTAAGGAAAATCACAAGGAGAGGTCTTATATTTGTGATTTTTTTTTCTCTTTGTGAGGAAACTCTATCTGTGACTTCAACCTGTCATCCTCTCTAAAATTTATAGACTTGGAGAATTGCCAAGAGTATAGAGTGTTAAATAACGTACTGAGTGTCACAGTAAGAATGTGTCAGAAATGAGACTTGAACACAGTTATCACTGTTTAGTGAATGGCTCTCTATCTTCTATGTGAGGCCCTTCCCAATAATATTATCGCAGTTAATACTTTTTAATATTGTTCTTTATAACAGTGGTCAAGGAAAGTGATAAATCTTCTTAGGCATCCTTAATAATATTTTTTAGGGAGCAGTTGAAAAAATGTACTTGACTTGGAGAATATTTTTTTTTACTATAGGAAACAAAGAATATAAGGAATTCAGAGAAACATGGGAAAACATGTATGAACTGATACAGAAAGAAATAGAACCAGAATCATATTATCTATATTTATTGATTATAGCAATGTAAACAAAAAGAATATCAAAACAAAACTGAATGTCATATAATTTTAATGACCAATCTTGGCCCTAGAGAATATATAAAAAAATTTCCTTCCTCCTTTACTTGAAGTGATGACATAATATATTTGCAGAATGTTAGTCAGAAATGATTTTTTTTATTTGCCTTTGTTTGTTATAAGGAAGATTCATGGGTGATTGGGTGGTAAGTATATTCAGAATTGACTTTTTTTAAGAACCATTGGAAAAATGTTAATAACAGAAGAAAACGTTCATTTTGATTGAGACAATAGACATTTAACAGTGTCACAGAATTTGAGAGCTAGAAGGGAATCTCATTAGCTATCTTTTCCAACTCTTGAAAAAAAAAAGAATGCCCAATTGAACATCCTTGAAAAGTGGTTGTCCATCCTTTATTTTAAGATCTACAAGGAATGTAAGCTTAACACCTCTCTAGATAACCCATTCTACTTTTCAATAGTTCTGGTTAATTGGAAGATTTCTCTTTAAAAAGCTGAAATGTACTTCTTCGCAGCTTCCATCTACTGCTCTTGGTTTTCATTTTGGGGTCAAATAAAGCAAATCTAATCCCTCCTGTATATGACAACCCTTTAAATATTTGAAGACAGTGTTTCTCTTCTGAGTCTTCTCTTCAGGCTATTTAGTGCTCATATATTCCAATTAATGAGTCTTCTGAAATATTTATCTATAAATTTTTAAAACCATTCTTATTTTTAAAATCCCAGAAAAAGAGGCAATAGATTTTTTCTGTTGACAGAAAATATGTAAGATAGACAGCTACAAATATGTTTATGTACATATAATTTTTTTAAATTATATATATGCATATGCAGATCTTTGGTTATGAGAGATACAGAGACAATGAGACAGAGATTAGCTACAATTCCCTGGGCAGATTCACAACTCCTAGATCACATTAGATCTCAACAGACAGTATGCATAACTTTCAGGTGTGCATAAAAATCCCTTGAAAAATCAGAGCTTTTATTCACATGTTTGTTTTTCAGATGGCCAGCAATGATTAGAAAATTACCATCTCTAATTTGGGCTCTTAAAATTCAGGGCTTCATTTTAGTTACCCAAGTGTGGCAGAATCTACACTTGGGAAAATTTGGTCTTTATTTTTATATTTTTTTTATTCATGGCAACTATAACCACAAATAACCATAATAGGCTTTCCCCCACCTCTTCCATTAAAAAAAAAAAAACAAATTGGTAAAGTAAATTACTTCTGGGCTGAAAGCTTGCTCTACATGCCAAATGTGTTTTGAAAGCCAAGTTCCATTCCAAAGTTAGGTTTTATGGGCAATTGAAAATAAAGGTTTATATTGTAGAAATCCTGACAAACCTCTCCAGCATGGTGAGGAGCCAGCAAAGCTATCATCATGTAGATGCTCTTTTGGATATGATTCTTCAGTTCTCTTTTCAAAGGCATGGAGGTATTTGCAGATATTCCCCATGGTTCTAAACAGGAAAGAGAAACAGAAAAGAGGAGGGATGCTTGAAGTTGCTTCAGTAATGGGGAACTGATGGTGGTCTTTGCTAGCAATGAATTTTGAATCCTTTATAAAATATCTTCACTGTGATTTCTTGTTTGTCATGCAAAATTTGTCCCATGTAGTATTCCCCCAGTGTGCTTTTTGAAAGAAAGCTTTCAACAATGAGAAAAGCCACCTTTTACCTTTCACTGATAGTAACACCTCAAAGGAATGTTTTGCTATTAGAAAAAATTTACAATAAAATTCTCCCTGAAACTTCCCCCTCCAATCTTCCTCTCTCTGTACTCAGGATTTATATCCTCAATTTTTTTTTTGTATTCAAATAGTAGGGGATTCATAAGATCACAAATCAAGAGTTGACAAAGGCCTTCAAAATATTTCTGCAACCCCCTAATTTCTTTTATTAAACAGGGAACAGAGTGAGCGTAAGTCTTGGTTAAATCCTACAAATAGTATATACTAAAGACAGAATTTGAATGTATGTCTTGAGGAAAATTGATTATGCTATATTAATAACCAATATTACTTTGTAATTCATTCTAATACTCATTCCATCAAACCCCATTTCTCATCATATCAAAAGAGACCTTTCCCAGGCAGAACTAAAGGCATGGATAAATAATGTGTTCACTTCTATCTTTCTTCTGCATTTGCTTATTAATTAACCAATTTAAAGAGGTACCCCTCCTTTTGTTTACCTATGAACAGAAGAACCAGCTTGAGAAGAGTTCCTCCTCAGGGCAGTGCTCCTGTCCTTGCTTTTCCTCTTTAAAGTAAGGGGGTATTTAGTCTCTAAAGGCTAAAGGAAGGGGTGTGGGAAATGAGGAACCCTAGACCCTGAGGTGCTTCTGTTTTTCTATTACTTGAATCTCATAAAGCAATGAACATTCCTTGATTGTCAGAGAAGAAGTCATGATCAGCCATACCTGAAGACCAGCCCACTTTCCACACCTGCAGGTAATCATAAGACTTTTCTCGGGCTCAACCACCTCTCCACCTTGAACATCTCAATAAATAAGTTCTTTTTAATCCCTTTGGAGTCACTCACTCCACTGCAGGAGGAATAGTTTGACTCATTTTTATAAAATATATATCACTGTTTTTTTTTTGTTTTTTGTTTTTAAATTTTATTTTATTTGCAAAACATATGTATGGGTAATTCTTCAACATTAACCCTTACATAGCTTTCTGTTACAAATTCCCCCCCCCAACTCCCCACCCCTCCCCTAGATGGCAGGATATCCACTACATGTTAATTATGTTAAAATACTTGGCAAATCAAATATATGTATACATATTTCCAAACTTATCATTGTTGTGTAAGAAAAATCGTATCCAGAAAAGACATATCAGATAAAGAAAACACAATGTAAGCAAACATCAATCAAGAGTATGAGAATGTTATGTTGTGATCCACCTTTCACATGCCTCTCTCTGGATGTATATGGCTTTCTTCAGTGAACAATTGGAAGTGGTTTGAAATATTTCTTTTTTTTGTTTTTTTTTAAATTTTTATTTTATTTGCATAACATATGTGTGGGTAATTCTTCAACAATAACCCTTACATAGCTTTCCGTTACAAATTTTTCCCCCAACTCCCCACCCCTCCCCTAGATGGCAGGATATCCACTACATGTTAATTATGTTAAAATATTGGCAAATCGAATATATGTATACATATTTCCAAACTTATCATTGGTGTGCAAGAAAAATCTTATCTACACAAACGATATATCAGATAAAGGAAACACAATGTAAGCAAACATCAGTCAAGGAGTATGAGAATGTTATGTTGTGGTCCACATTTCGCATCCCTCTCTCTGGGTATATATGGCTTTCTTCAGTGAACAATTGGAGGTGGTTTGAAACATTACATTGTTGAAGAGAGCCATGTCCATCAGAATTGATCGTCATATAGTACTGTTGTTGCCGTGTATAATGATCTCCTGGTTCTGCTCATTTCACTCAGCATCAGTTCATGTAAGTCTCTCCAGGCCTCTCTGAAATCATCTTGCTGGTCATTTCTTACAGAACAATAATATTCCATAACATTCATATACCATAATTTATTCAGCCATTCTCCAATTGAAGGGCATCTATTCAATTTCCAGTTTCTAGCCACTACAAAAAGGGCTGCCACAAACATTCTTGCACATGTGGGGCCTTTTCCTTCCTTTATGATTTCTTTGGGATATAAGCCCAATAGAAATGCTGCTGGGTCAAAGGGTATGCACAGGTTGATAACTTTTTGAGCATAGCTCCAAATTGTTCTCCAGAATGGCTGTATCCGTTCACAGCTCCACCAACAATGCATCAGTGTCCCAGCCCTCCCACAACCCCTCCAACATTCATCATTAACTTTTCCTGTCATTTTAGCCAATCTGACAGGTGTGAAGTGGTATCTCAGGGTTGTGTTGATTTGCATTTCTCTGATCAATAGTGATTTGGAGCACCTTTTCATATGACTATAAATAGTTTTAATTTCATCCTCTGAAAATTGTCTGTTCATATCCTTTGACCATTTATTGATTGGAGAATGGCTTGAATTTTTATAAATATGAGACAATTCTCTATATATTTTAGAGATGAGACCTTTATCAGAACCCTTAAATGTAAAGATGATTTCCCAATTTATTGCTTCCCTCCTAATCTTGTCTGCATTGATTTTGTTTGTACAAAAACTTTTTAACTTAATATAGTCAAAGTTATCTATCTGGTTTTCAATTAAAAGTTCCAGTTCTTCTTTGGACATAAATTTATTCCATCTCCACAGGTCTGAGAGGTAAACTATATTATGTTCCTCTAACTTGTTTACAAAATCACTCTTTATATCCAGATCATGAACCCATTTAGATCTTATCTTGGTATGTGGTGTTAGATGTGGGTCAAGCCCTAATTTCTTCCACACTAGTTTCCAGTTTTCCCACCAGTTTTTGTCAAATAGTGAATACTTATCCCAAAAGCTGGGGTCTTTGGGTTTATCAAAAACCAAATTGCTATAGTTATTGTCTAGTTTGTCTTGTGATTCTATCCTATTCCACTGATCGACTACTCTATTTCTTAGCCAGTACCAAATGGTTTTGATGACCGCTGCTTTATAATATAGTTTTAGATCTGGTACAGCAAGTCCACCATCTTCAGCCTTTTTTTTTCATTAATCCCCTTGAAATTCTAGACCTTTTGTTTTTCCAAATGAACTTTGCTACTATTTTTTCTAGATCTGTAAGATAATTTCTTGGGAGTTTGATTGGTATGGCACTAAATAAGTAAATTAGTTTGGGTAGTATTGTCATTTTTATTATATTCTCTTGTCCTACCCATGAGCATTTTAAGTTTTTCCAATTGACTAGGTCTGATTTGATTTGTGTGGAAAGTGTTTTGAAATTTAGTTCATATAGTTCCTGACTATCCCTTGGCAGATAAATTCCCAAATATTTTATACTATCAACAGTTATTTTGAATGGAATTTCTTTTTGTATCTCTTGCTGCTGAACTTTATTGGTAATATATAAAAATGCTGATGATTTATGTGGATTTATTTTGTATCCTGCCACTTTGCTAAAGGTGTGAATTGTCTCTAGTAGTTTTTTAGTTGAGTCTCTAGGATTCTCTAAGTATACCATCATGTCATCTGCAAAGAGTGATAATTTGGTTTCTTCACTACCTACTCTGATTCCTTTTATCTCTTTTTCTTCTCTTATTGCTAAAGCTAACATTTCTAATACAATATTAAATAGTAATGGTGACAGTGGGCAGCCTTGTTTCACTCCTGATCTTATTGGGAATGGTTCTAGTTTGACTCCATTACATATGATGCTTGCTGAAGGTTTTAAGTAGATACTACTTATCATTTTAAGGAAAAGCCCATTTATTCCTATACTCTCCAGTGTTTTTAATAGGAATGGGTGTTGGATTTTATCAAAGGCTTTTTCTGCATCTATGGAGATAATCATATGATTTTTATTAATTTGGTTATTAATATAATTGATTATGCTAATAGTTTTCCTAATATTGAACCAGCCCTGCATTCCTGGTATAAATCCTACTTGGTCATGATGTATTATCCTGGGGATGACTTTCTGTAATCTTGTTGCTAAAATCTTATTTAAAATTTTTGCATCAATATTCATTAGGGAAATGGGTCTATAGTTTTCTTTCTCAGTTTTCTCCCTACCTGGTTTAGCTGTCAGCACCATATCTGTGTCATAGAAGGAATTTGGTAGTACACCTTCTTTCCCTATTTTTTTGAATAGTTTATATAGTATTGGGATTAATTGTTCCTTGAATGTTTGGTAAAATTCACATGTAAATCCATCTGGTCCTGGAGATTTTTTCTTAGGGAGTTGATTAATAGCTTGTTCTATTTCTTTTTCTGAAATAGGGCTATTTAAATAATTTATTTCCTCTTCTGTTAATCTGGGCAATCTATATTTTTGTAGATACTCCTCCATTTCATTTACATTCTCAAATTTATTGGCATAAAGTTGGGCAAAGAAACTCCTAATTATTACTCTAATTTCCTCTTCATTGGAGGAAAGTTCTCCCTTATCATTTTTGAGACTAATAATTTGATTTTCCTCTTTTCTTTTTCTAATCAAATTAACTAAAGGCTTATCTATTTTGTTGGTTTTTTCATAAAACCAACTCTTACTTTTATTTATTAATTCAATAGTTTTCTTATTTTCAATTTTATTGATCTCCCCTTTAATTTTCAGAATTTCCAATTTGGTATTTAATTGATGGTTTGTAATTTGGTCTTTTTCTAGCTTTTTTAATTGTAAGTCCAGTTCATTAATCTTCTCCTTCTCTGTTTTACGCAAGTAAGCATCTAGAGATATAAAATTACCCCTTATAACCGCTTTAGCCGAGTCCCACAAATTTTGGTATGTTGTCTCATTGTTGTCATTCTCCTGGATGAAATTTTCGATTGTGTCTATAATTTGCTCTTTCACCCATTCGTTCTTCAGGATTAGATTATTTAATTTCCAAATAACTTGTGGCCTATTTTCTCCTGGCCTTATATTACATGTGAGTTTTATTGCATCATGATCTGAGAAGGATGCATTTACTATTTCTGCTTTTCTGCAATTGATTTTGAGGTTTTTATGCCCTAACACATGATCAATTTTTGTATAAGTTCCATGAACCCCTGAGAAAAAAGTATACTCCCTTCTATCACCATTCAATTTCCTGCAGAGATCTATCATACCTAACTTTTCTAGCCTTTTGTTAACCTCCCTAACTTCTTTCTTATTTATTTTGGAATTTGATTTATCTAATTCTGAGAGAGCAAGGTTGAGATCTCCCACTAGTATAGTATTACTGTCTATTTCTCCTTGCATCTCTCTTAACTTCTCCTCTAGGAATTTGGATGCTATACCACTTGGTGCATATATGTTAAGTATTAATACTGCTTCATTGTCTATGGAACCCTTTAGTAAAATGTAGTTTCCTTCCTTATCTCTTTTAATTAGATCTATTTTTGTTTTTACTTGATCCGAGATAAGGATTGCTACCCCTGCCTTTCTTTGTTCACCTGAAGCATAGAAGATTCTGCTCCAGCCCTTTACCTTCACTCTGTATGTATCTCTATGTTTTAGATGTGTTTCTTGTAAACAACATATTGTAGGATTCTGGCTTTTAATCCAGTCTGCTACCCGCTTCCGTTTTATGGGAGAGTTCATCCCGTTCACATTCACAGTTAAAATAACTATATCTGTATTCCCTGCCATCTTATTTACCCAGAGTTATGATTTTCTCTTCCCTTTCCCCTCTCTCCCTTCCCCCCTCCCCAGTACTTTGCTCTTGAAGACCACCTCCCACCAATAATCCTCCTCCCTTTAGAGTCCCTCCCTCCCCTTTATACCTTTCCCCTAATCCTTCTATTAGTTTATCCCTTTCCTTTTCTTCCCTCCCTCCTACCTTCCCACAAGGAGGGTCAGTGCTTTCTTTGAAGCCAAATGTGTCTGATATACTCTCTTAGAGTCCAATCTAATGAGAGTAAGGTTTACACAATCAATACTCATCGCCCTCCCTTCTTCCCCTCAATTATATTAGATCTTCTATGTCTCTTTATGAGATTTTGCCTTATTTTACCTCCTATATTTTTACTTTATTTTGCCTCCTTTTCCCCCCTCCCCCCTTTTTCTTTTTCAGTATGGTATCCCTTCCACCTCTAATATCTTTTCCATTATTATCAAAGAAAAATCAAATTATACTGCCATTCTTTAAAGGATAACTATAGTAGGAATATAGATCTCAAGAGTTTTCCTTTTTACCTTTTTATGTTTCTCTTGAGTTCTCTATTTGGACGTCAAATTTTTTGTTCAGATCAGGTCTTTTCATTAGAAATATGTGAAATTCTCCTGTATCATTGAATGACCATCTTCTTCCCTGGAAGATGATGCTCATTCTAGCTGGATAACTTATTCTTGGCTGTAAGCCAAGTTCTTTTGCCTTTTGGAATATCTGGTTCCAGGCCCTTCGATCCTTCAATGTGGAAGCTGACAGATCCTGTGTAATTCTAATGACAGTTCCTCGGTATTTGAACTGTTTCTTTCTAGCTGCTTGCAATATCTTTTCCTTGGTGCGATAGTCCTGAAATTTGGCCACAATATTCCTTGGGGTTTTAATTTTGGGGTCTCTTTCTGGAGGTGATCGGTGAATTCTTTCAATGCCAATTTTGCCTTCTGATTCTAAAACATCAGGGCAATTCTCTTTCATGATTTCCTGGAAGATAGCATCCAGGTTCTTTTTTTCATCGTGGCTTTCAGGGAGTCCGATAATCCTTAAATTGTCTCTCCTGGATCTGTTTTCCAAGTCAGTTGTTTTTCCTAGGAGATATTTCATATTTTCTTCTATTTTTTCATTTTTTTGTTTTTGTTTAACTGATTCTTGAAGTCTTATTGAGTCATTTACTTCTATTTGTTCAATTTTAATTTTTAAGTATTATTTCCTTCAGTTATCTTTTTTAGCTCCTTTTGTAGCTGGCCAATTGAATTTCTGGATTCAATGCATTCTTTTTCCATTTTGCCAGTTTTATTTTTCAGTGAATTGTTGTCTTTTTCCAATTCACCAATTTTGTTTTTCAGTGAACTGTTTTCTTTTTCCAATTCACCAGTCCTATTTTCCAGTTTTTGATATTTCTGTTGCCCTGATCTCAATTTATTTCCCCATTCTTCTTCTAGCTCTCTTTTGAGATTCTTAATGCAATCATCCAGGTAAGCCTTCTGAAAGGGAGACCAACTTAAGTCTGCCTTTGTGGCTTCATCTGGGATTGTTTTCATAATGTCAGGATCTGGGGACTGTTCTATTTTTTCTCCGTAAAAGCTTTCTATGGTGAGAGCTCTGTTCTGCTTCTTGCTCATGATTTAAAGTTGGGATATTGGTCAAAAGCCGAGAAAACTGCAACAATTTATATTTGCCCTGGGGCAGTTTGCCGAGTTGACTTCCGGTCTGAGGCTGGTCGGGCTAGATTCGCACCAGGACCACGTTTTCAGCTGTTCTCATCCACCCCCTTCCAAAGGCAGATCTGCCAAAGCACCTGCCCGCAAGCAGAGCAAAGTGGCCCAGGCGTCTCCCAGGGGCTTCCTGGGTGCCCAAAATCCGCCCCTCTATCACAGCCCTGACTTCCACCCAGGCTGGAGTCTGATCGCGACCAGAGGCCGATTTCCTCTGAGGCTAACCTTCTCCGGAGTTCTTTCAAGGTAGATCTTTTATAGAAGTGCGTTGTAGTCCAAATGCTTGGCGAGGACCTCACTCGGAAACCAGTTTTAAGGCTTACTTTGTCTGGGTTTGAGGGAATGTTGGAGGGAGTTCACAGAGAAAGCTGTCCGCAGTTCGCCATCTTGGTTTGAAACATTTTGTTGTTGAAGAGAGCCATGTCCATCAGAATTGATCATCATATAATATTGTTGTTGCCGTGTATAATGATCTCCTGGTTCTGCTCATTTCACTTAGCATCAGTTCATGCAAGTCTCTCTAGGCCTCTCTGAAATCGTCCTGCTGGTCATTTCTTACAGAACAATAATATTCCATAATATTCATATACCATAATTTATTCAGCCATTCTCCAATTGATGGGCATCCATTCAGTTTCCAGGTTCTAGCCACTACAAAAAGGGCTGCACAAACATTCTTGCACATGTGGGGCCCTTTCCTTCCTTTAGGATTTCTTTGGGATATAAGCCCAATAGAAATGCTGCTGGGTCAAAGGGTATGCACAGTTTGATAACTTTTTGAGCGTAGCTCCAAATTGCTGTATCCGTTCACAGCTCCACCAACAATGCATCCGTGTCCCAGCCTTCCCACATCCCCTCCAAAATTCATCATTAACTTTTCCTGTCATATTAGCCAATCTGACAGGTATGTAGTGGTACCTCAGGGTTGTCTTGATTTGCATTTCTCTGATCAATAGTGATTTGGAGCACCTTTTCATGTGACTGACTACAAATAGTTTTAATTTCATTCTCTGAAAATTGTCTGTTCATATCCTTTGACCATTTATCGTTTGGAGAATGGCTTGAATTTTTATAAATTTGGATTAATTCTCTATATATTTTAGAGATGAGACCTTTATCAGAACCCTTAAATGTAAAGATGATTTCCCAATTTATTGCTTCCCTCCTAATCTTGACGGCATTGGTTTTGTTTGTACAAAAACTTTTTAACTTAATATAGTCAAAATTATCTATCTGGTGTTCAATTAAGAGTTCCAGTTCTTCTTTGGACCTAAATTTATTCCATCTCCATAGGACTGAGAGGGAAACTATATTACGTTCCTCTAATTTACTTATAGTATCATTCTTTATATCCATATCATGAACCCATTTAGATTTTATCTTGGTATGTGGTGTTAGATGTGGGTCAAGCCCTAATTTCTTCCACACTAGTTTCCAATTTTCCCAGCAGTTTTTGTCAAATAGTGAGTACTTATCGCAGAAGCTGGGGTGTTTGGCTTTATCAAAGACTAAATTGCTATAGTTATTGCCTAGTTTGTCTTGTGATTCTATCCTATTCCACTGATTGACTACTCTATTTCTTAGCCTGTAACAAATGGTTTTGATGACTGCTGCTTTGTAATATAGTTTTAGATCTTGTACTGAAGTCCACCATCATCAGCCTTTTTTTTCATTAATTCTCTTGAAACTCTTAACCTTTTGTTATTCCAAATGAATTTTGCTACTATTTTTTCTAGATCTGTAAAATAATTTCTTGGGAGTTTGATTGGTATGGCACTAAAGAAGTAGATTAGTTTGGGTAGTATTGTCATTTTTATTATGTTCACTCTGCCTACCCATGAGCACTTAATATTTTTCCAATTGATTAGGTCTGATTTTATTTGTGTGGAAAGTGTTTTGTAATTTAGTTCGTATAGTTTCTGACTTTTCCTTGGCAGATAGATTCCCAAATATTTTATCTTATCATCTGCTATTTGGAATGGAATTTCTTTTTGTATCTCATGCTGCTGAACTTTGTTGGTAATATATAAAAATGCTAATGATTTATGTGGATTAATTTTGAATCTTGCCACTTTGCTAAAGTTGTGAATTGTTTCTAAGAGTTTTTTAGCTGAGTCTCTAGGGTTCTCTAAGTATACCATCATGTCATCTGCAAAGAGTGATAATTTGGTTTCTTCATTACCTACTCTGATTCCTTTTATCTTTTTTTCTTCTCTTATTGCTAAAGCTAACATTTCTAATACAATATTAAATAGTAATGGTGACAGTGGGCAGCCTTGTTTCACTCCTGATCTTATTGGGAATGGTTTTAGTTTGTCTCCATTACATATGATGCTTGCTGATGGTTTTAAATAGATGCTACTGATCATTTTAAGGAAAAGCCCATTTATTCCTATACTCTGTAGTGTTTTTAACAGGAAAGGGTGTTAGATTTTATCAAAGGCTTTTTCTGCATCTATTGATATAATGATATGGTTTTTGTTAGTTTGGTTATTAATATAATTAATTATGCTGATAGTTTTCCTAATATTGAACCAGCCCTGCATCCCTGGTATAAATCCTACTTGGTCATACATAGTGTACTATCCTGGGGATGACTTTATGTAGTCTCATTGCTAATATCTTATTTAAAATTTTTGCATCAATATTCATTAGGGAAATTGTTCTATCGTTTTCTTTCTCTATTTTCACCCTAACTGGTTTAGCTATCAGCACCATATCGGTCTCATAAAAGGATTCTGGCAGTATACCTTCTGTCCCTATTTCCTCAAATAGTTTGTGTAGTATGAATTAATTGTTCTTTGAATGTTTGGTAGAATTCACATGTAAATCCATCTGGCCCTGGAGATTTTTTCTTAGGGAGTTGATTAATAGCTTGTTCTATTTCTTTTTCCAAAATGGGGCTATTTAAATAATTTATTTCCTCTTCTGTTATCCTAGGCAATCTATCTTTTTGTAGATATTCCTCCATTTCATTTACATTATCAAATTTATTGGCATAAAGTTGGGCAAAGAAACTCCTAATTATTACTCTAATTTCCTCTTCATTGGAGGAAAGTTCTCCCTTATCATTCTTGAGACTAACAATTTGATTTTCCTCTTTCCTTTTTCTAATCAAATTAACTAAAAACTTATCTATTTTTTTGTTTTTTTTCACAAAATCAACTCTTAGTTTTATTTATTAATTCAATAGTTCTCTTATTTTCAATTTTATTGATCTCCCCTTTAATTTTCAGAATTTCCAATTTGGTATTTAATTGAGGGTTTTTAATTTGGTCTTTTTCTAATTTTTTTAATTGTAAGCCCAGTTCATTGATCTTCTCTTTCACTGTTTTATGCAAGTAAACATCTAGAGATATAAAATTACCCCTTATAACTGCTTTACCCATGTCCCACAAATTTTGGTATGTTGTCTCATTATTGTCATTCTCCTG
The DNA here is from genome assembly GCA_023553655.1 of Myrmecobius fasciatus. Lineage (NCBI taxonomy): Eukaryota > Metazoa > Chordata > Mammalia > Dasyuromorphia > Myrmecobiidae > Myrmecobius > Myrmecobius fasciatus. Next base: position 26,784 of record JAJPUD010011448.1, on the reverse strand, counting down.
GATGAAATTATCGATTGTGTCTATAATCTGCTCTTTCACCCATTTATTCTTCAGGATTAGATTATTTAATTTCCAATTAACTTGTGGTCTATTTTCTCCTGGCCTTATATTACATGTGAGTTTTATTGCATCATGATCTGAGAAGGATGCATTTACTATTTCTGCTTTTCTGCATTTGATTTTGAGGTTTTTTATGCCCTAACACATGATCAATTTTTGTATAAGTTCCATAACCCCTGAGAAAAAAGCATACTCCCTTCTATCACCATTCAATTTCCTCCAGAGATCTATCATACCTAACTTTTCTAGCCTTTTGTTTACCTCCCTAACTTCTTTCTTATTGATTTTGTGATTTGATTATTGGGAATGGTTTGTCTCTCCTGGATCTGTTTTCCAATCAGTTGTTTTTCCTAGGAGATATTTCATATTTTCTTCTATTTTTTCATTTTTTGTTTTTGTTTGACTGATTCTTGAAGTCTTATTGAGTCATTTACTTCTATTTGTTCAATTTTAATTTTTAAAGTATTATTTCCGTTTCTTCCGCAGGTGGAGCCATGGTGGCAGAGATCAGACAGGAGTCTCTGTAACCTCCTCTAACCTCCCCTCAAACCAACAACATATGAAGCCTCTAGAGTGATTCTGAAGCGAAAAAAAGCTCTGAGAGAGCAAGGTTGAGATCCCCCACTAGTATAGTATTACTGTCTATTTTTCCTTGCATCTCTGTTAGTTTCTCCTCTAGGAATTTGGATGCTATATCACTTGGTGCATATATGTTTAGTATTGATACTGCTTCATTGTCTATGGTACCCTTTAGGAAAATATAGTTTCCTTCCTTATCTCTTTTAATTAGATCTATTTTTGCTTTTACTGGATCTGAGATAAGGATTGCTACCCCTTCCTTTCTTTGTTCACGTGAAGCATAGAAGATTCTGCTCCAGCCCTTTACCTTCACTCTGTATGTATCTCTATGTTTTAGATGTGTTTCTTGTAAACAACATATTGTAGGATTCTGGCTTTTAATCCAGTCTGCTACC